>CAIGQV010003909.1:7850051-7915956 GCA_903798115.1 Danio jaintianensis | reverse complement strand
TTTAAGTTTATTGCCATATCAGCTTCTCTGGCTATGTCAAGGCGAAAAACAGATAAAAATTACTATCATTTATATCACTTTTTATAACAAAGGTTGATAACAATAAAAAGACAATTACCAGCAATAAATAATACATTAAACAGAGATACCAATTGAAAATAGTTCTTTAAGATTTACTTTTGATAAAAATTCTACCATTTTTAAAGGACTTGCATTTAAAAATATTGCCTTTAAAGTCTCTCCAGATCAAAAATGTTTGCCTTTATTAAAAATAGGGCATTCCAGTCAAATGGGTTTGGAATAATGCTGATGAGGGCAAATAAATGACTTTTCAAACTATTCCTTCAACTGAAAAGCAAAGCAAAAGAGACGTGAAACGTGTGTTTGCACTGATCTGTGGTTTCCCAGCCTCTCTCTTTTCTAGAACTCCATCCCTGGGCTTTCTCTAGCGCTTGGCATCTGCTGAAATAGCGTTGTAGCTGTTTGGAAAATGTGAGTCTGGAAATCATTCCCTCATTTTTTCTCTGTCGGAATAACAGTGGATTGAGCGAACAGTAGCGTTAAAGTCAGACGCTCCTTCTTTGAAAGTCTCCTCGGAGTTTGACTGTCTTTTAATAATGTGTAGTGCTGTAAGTGCTGAGCGTGACCCTCCTCCCCGCCGCTCTCCTTTCAGGACCACACAGGCGTAGAACCACATCAGAGCAGAACAGGCAGTGTGCAAACTCACACACACAGAGAGTGTAAAGTGAGCAGCAACAGAACCCGTCTGGCTTTATGAGAGACAGACACACACCGGCCTGAAATAGCTCTACGCACAGACACCATTGTGGAACGTGCCACAGACGCCAGCCGGTGCCACACTCCGTCCAGACACATACATACACACACATTCACTGCAGTGACAATAAACGTTATGGCACCCAGAACTCAAAATCAGTCGGGTCACTCTTGTTATGAAGTGCAGTTTCATTAGATCATATAGTTGTAATATTTCTGGAATACATATAAAACTAAGAATGTATAAAGACCATAATAAAACTGGAGTATTTGATTTCATACATTTAATTTGGAATAATTTCACTTCTTTGGTTTGAGTAGATGTTACCAATTACATCGTACTGATGTGCTGTACCAGTTTAAACATATATACTGTTTATTTCTTCTTTTTTCTTTCCCCCTAACGAGTTTTTTTTATTATTGTCATTAATTTATAGATTGCAAAATCACACACACACAAGCACAAAATGATTAATAGCTTGCTAAGTGATTTTTTTTAGTAAATGAGTTTTCACAAGAAATAATAATATTATGTAAATAATATATAATTTTTTTCTATAAAAACAGATTAAAAATTTTTTTTTTATACAAATGTCAGTCCTATAACTGGAATTACACATTATTCATTCATTCATTTTCTTTTCGGCTTAGTCTTTTTATTCATCAGGGGTCGCCACAGTGGAATAAACCGCCAACTTACCCAACATATGTTTTACGCAGCGGATGCCCTTCCAGCCACAACCCAAGATCGGGAAACACCTACACACTCTTGCATTCACACACATACACTACGGCCAATTTAGCTTATTCAATTCCCCTATAGCGCATGTCTTTGGACTGTGGGGGAAACCGGAGCACCCGGAGGAAACCCACGCAAACACGGGGAGAACACGCAAACTCCACACAGAAATGCCAACTGACCCAGCCAGGGTTCTATTGGGACCACTATTCTTAAAAACACCAATTTACTATTTTTCTAAGCAAGTCTACAGTTTTTAATAAAATTTTGTCTTTTTATAGGTCAATGTAACAGAAATATTATGTTTAACGATATATTGTGCAGCCCTAATATATATATATATATATATATATATATATAGAGGAAATATATAGATAAAATATATAGAATATATAGAGCATACAGTATAGCTAATATAATATACATATATTTTTAGCATCGATATTGCAATGTGCGCATCCGTAATAGTCACATCGCAAAGAAATGCAATGTTGAGTCTGAATTATAGTTGAGCAGGAGCTACAGAATTGTATTTAATCCATAGGTCTCAAACTCGATTACTGGAGGGCCGCAGCTCTGCAGTTTTGCTCCAACCCTAATCAAACATAGCTGATCCAAATAATCAAGGTGTTCACAACTACTAGAGACATTTAAGCAGGTGTGAGTTGGAGGTGGTTGGAGCTAAAATGTGCAGAGCTGTGGCCCTCCAGGAATTGAGTTTGAGACCATTGATTTAATCACTGTATTTGGATGGAATTTATATGATTTATGCAAAAAATGAAATAAATCTTACTTAGAATTTTTATCTTGTTTCTAGTCCAAATATCTACATTTCAAAGTGAAAACCAGATTATTTCACTTACCCCACTGGCAGATAATTTAGATTGTTTTAAGGAAAACCTCTTAATTGTGACTTATTTCTTCTGAGGGTGAAAACAAAACAATATTTTTACTTGATCTAAGAATTTTTTGATATTTGAACTGGAAACAAGACAAAACAAAGTAAGAAAATCATTTTGTTTTTTCTATTGTGGTTATTCAATTTCTGTACCTGAATACTGTTAGACTCCCCAGAAAACGATCAAATCATGTTATTCAAACTATCTTGTGAAACAGTATTCATATTGAAATATTTATTGCAGGAAAATAAAATACTGCAATATCAGATTTTTCCAATATCGTGCAGTCCTAATATATACACACACATACAGGAAAATAATAACTTATGAGTAACTTTTTCAATTTAGATTTGACAAGCTAAGCTTAAACTTTAACTAAACTTTTAACTCTTTATTATCATGCGTCTGCTCTAAATAATCCAGCTATGCAGTGAACAGAACTTGTTTGTCTTGTGTGCATTTTGTAAGCATTACATCTCCTAATTCACATCAAAGCATACTTTTTTTTTAATGTGTTGTACGGATCTTACGAATGACCAAGCGTGTCTCCTGAGCAGGAAAAACACGAACCAAGCCGTCTGCATTTTTTCAGTCCAAGTCACAGAAGCCTGGAAGAGCAGACAAATGCAGCATGAAAGCATCAAAGCAGGACAGTGTCGTCTCACAGTTTTGCGGTATAACTGAGAGCCATTCGTACACAAATACACACGACAGAAACCCGAGAGCACAGCACCTACTCATTAAAAGTGCTAGACTGTGAACTATCTATTTTTCAACACACCCAGCATTTCAGAAATAATAAAACATTTCGGGTGGGATGCAACCACGAATAGCTCCTGCACATTATTGCGCGTCTTTCTGTGTGTGTGTCTGCGAGCGAGATTGTCTGTCAGTTTAAATGTAATTTGGGCACTAGTACATCTCAAAAATAACCATGTACAAGACTGAAATTATAAGTGCCCAAAACCAACAATATATACTTAGGGCTGCCAAAAATGGTTTTTGAAAATTGCCTTGAAAAATAAAAACATCAAATGGTGCCCAAAAATAATCCCAGGGGACATTAGAGGTACACAAATGTCAAAGCAAACACATGAAGTCTTCAGAAATTACTGTCTTAGACTGCTGCTGAATGGCCAGACATCGAGCATTTAAGCTATACGCGCTCTGTCCTGCTGAAAACCAGCCATGATTAATGGCTCTAAGATTAGACACAAAGGCAAAAGTTTTTGAGCTGCTACTACTGAGGCTTTATGTTTGGTTTGGTCAGTGACTGGTCAGCAGAGGGCAGTAGATCAGTCCTGAACATTCCTTTCCTACATAAACTGCTTAAATGTCTTGCACATGCTGTTCCTTCATTAAACTCATTTTCAGATAATGTCCATCCCACGCAAACTGACCAGCCACAATCTCATTCCACTGATGACAGCAGCATTTAAAAATATGAATGATCTGCAAATTATTGTTACGTCAAGCAGTGACATCTAATTTAAGACCATTCCATCTATTTATTTTCAATATTAGCTATTATGAACTAAGACTGCATGAAATATTCGTAGTTTTCTTATTCAACTAATTCAAAGTTTTATATTTAAAGAAATAAGAAAATGATTCATTACATTTGAAAACGTTTTCTTCAACGTATGCTGCTCACGGAAGGAATTATTTGACAATTATGCAAATTGAAATGTGTAATACCATGGACCATGAATGACAGCAACACTAACACAAAATTACACCATGGTATTTTCACACGGATAATGGAAATATCATGCTTTATCTGGAAATGCCTACTGTAGGCCCAATAGCATTTTTAGGCAACATTGACGTATCTCACGAGAAACTTCTGCCATCATGCTACGTGAAAACCAACGTTTATATGGCAATAAACAGCTTATGTAAGCAATATCTCACCTACTTTTCAGATAGGACAGTTATTCATTGTCGTTCTGTCGATTATTTATTTCAAAACAGATGCTGAAACTGGAACAAGCGTCGTGTGTATTTAAGCAATGAACAACACACAAACATAGAACTTCAGCGATCACAACAGCGAAGTTCCACCGGGGCCAATCAAAATGCTCAACTGTTCAAACTAACAGTTGCATCAACCAATCGCGTGAACTTTGAGGCGGGATTACTCGTTTATGCAACCAATGGCGAATGGGTAGAGTTCGAGGAATAAAACCTGTTTGAAAATAGTCATGGCATAACTTTGAAAAGTACAGTAGGCCTACACTGTAAAACAAAGCTGGCTATATCATAATGGTCATTTTCTGAAGGACATTTCGGACAGTAATGTAAGGCAAACTTCAAAATGCAGGTAAAACACGGATATTACTTTCATGATACAGTTACAGTACACCATTTTTTGTTGTTATCATCGTGTACGTTAGCATTGATATCAACTCATCTGTCAACTCGTATCAGCTTCAGTTAGGCTACACACGTGACATACTATAAAATGCACATTTATTATCATATGTAGGCTACTGTAACTAAGATTTGTACAGCCAAACCAAGCTGGTTTATTACAAATGCTTAGTGTGTCTGTCCCCCGGCCACAGGCTTTTCTGTCTGACGCGCAAACAGTCGCTTCTTTTCAGCAGTGTGGTTTTCTCTTCTAAAAAATAGTTTGCAGCATTGAAACCGCACAATTACCCCTCAACCACCTTATAAGCAGCAGTTCAGCCTGTCTTACCAAAAGACGATCATTTCTCCTCGAGCACACGCAAACTCGCGCTCTTTCATAAACACCTGCGTGCGCGCTTCAACCTGCAGGACGCAGACATTGACTTGCTAATTATATAATCTGCGTAATTAGAATCATAAGTCAGAGCTGTAATAGTAGCTCTGAAGCACTGAATAGAGGCTGATATGAGAGGGGAGCGATAACAGCTTCAGTCATGTACTACAGCACCTGACCGAGCGCAAACCTCACACAGCGCACGCGCTTCCTGGAAGGGTTAGTCACACACAAAATATGTTTTATTGCAATGTTTTGATCTAGAGATCTCAGTATGTGTGTGCGTGTGGGAGAGACAATGTTGGGAATCAACTTGAATACTGTACACCACTATAATCATTGCATTAAGTGCATATAAATTAATATTTTTTACTGTCAAACTCAGTCACTAGCAACTTTTCATTGAACCGCATGCAACTGAATTTATACCGACTTACCACATAGTTAATAGAGCGGAATATACTTCTTTAAAATAAATACAAAACTGATAGAATAGACAAAGTTTCAACCAGCAGGCCTATAGTAATGTAAACATAATTAGTCACAGTGTCTCATTGCTGATTTCATTCATGGGTTACAGTCAGTTATTCAATTAATTTTAAGCAACATGATTTTTGAAGTCTAGTGCTGATGATACACGGGACAACTTTTTGGGCAATGTTGCAGAGCGATGTTCCTTGGCTATTTTTCTATTAAGAATGGGCAACAGTATTGTATCTGTAGGCCATTGCTTTAGTTACCCTGTGTCTCACCCAGTTGCCCATTTATGGCATCATTTCCCAAAAAGTTGCCCTGTGTATTATCAGCATAAGCCAGTTTTCATACGGTCATGGAAAACCTGGAAAAGTTATGGAATTTTGACATGGCATTTTCCAGGCCTGAAAAAGTTTTGGAAAATCAGAAAAACCCACAAAGTTTTGGAAAAGTCATGGAAAACAGATATCTGTATACTTTAATATAGGTTAGTTGTCTTTACTACTTTTCTGTCCTTGGCCAATCACATACTCTCACATTATTAGTGCGGTGTAAGCATTATCTAAATCTATTTTACATAAATATAAATATAAGTTGAAACTAAATAGATTGTTGCGTGTTTTACGATATGCTGTAATAAATTTTAACACGTATTGTTTTTTACCACGCATATGTAGACATTGCATGAAACATTAGGTCATGAAAATTTACTTGAAAGTCTTGAAAAAATCATGGAAAAGTCATGGAATTTTAGTAGTAAATATGTGTATGAACCCTGATAAGAATAAGCCAAGAAAGGCCATGTCCCAAACCTATACCTAGAACCTATAAACTGTGTCTGAAATCACGTGCTCAGTAGGTACTTATTTAGAAAAAAATAACTGTGCAACTGCCAAAAAACCCAATATGAATATTTGTAGTATACTGTATATAGGGAAAGGAGTGGTTTTAGATACAGCCAACTGTTTGGCAAAATGATGCTCCACTCTGACACTATCCACTTGAGTTTTTTTTTTTTTTTTTTTTGTAATTTATGTAATCAGCAAAGTGACATGCATGTGTGATTTGAATGCTAAAAAACAAAAGTAAACTATGTAGTGTAGCTACCTGCAGACCCTATGCACTATGCAGTATTTGAAGAGCTTATCCAATAAGCGCAGGTCTACTTCAGTTTACCATTTATGATCCATCTAGTGCACACTTGAGCATGCGTGTCTTTTAAAGTATACAATTAAATATGAGTGTGGATAGACATGTAAACATGAGTTGATGCACACTACCTAGCACAACCTTTGCGAGTGCACTTGAGCATGCATGGTCACATCAATCATGTCTAATTTAGAAATGCATATTAATGTACTATTCTTACACAGGATAATATAAAAAAAAAAGTAAGAGTACATCTAGAAGCGGTTCAAATCCCTTCATCAAAGTTGTCCTAAAACTATTGACCAACACACATCCTTGTCTTGGGATGATTTTTGAAAAACTTTTTTGAATAGTTGACTACTGTTGTATGTGGCTCCAAATTAACAGTAAAAAAAAACAAAAAAAAACATTACATCACATGGACATGTTTTCAGCTTAGTGGCATTGGATGAAAGCATCGAGGTGTTAAATGAATAAATAAATAAAATATGATTCTCATGTTCTCCCCGTGTTTGCGTGGGTTTCCTCCGGGTGCTTCGGTTTCCCCCACAAGTCCAAAGACATATGCTATAGGTGAATTGGTTAAGCTAAATTGTCCGTAGTGAATGAGAGTGTATGGGTGTTTCCCAGTGATGGGTTGCAGCTGGAAGGGCATCCGCTGCGTAAAACATATGCTCGATAAGTTTGCGGTTCATTCCGCTGTGGCGACCCCAGATTAATAAAGGGACTAAGCCGAAAAGAAAATGAATGAATGAAAGAATACTATTTCCTCCAGTGGAAAGGCTCTTCATGGAAACATGCAAATTAAGAAGCTTTACCTGTATGACTGTAGTGCTGTACAGTATGTGCTGCTGAAATAAAGAGTAAGATGTTAGTCTTGTTTTGTCAAATATAACACATCATCCATTACATATAGCAATCTTTTACTACATATACGGTTATCGTTTATACTCTACAGACAGTATGAAAGTACGCTGTTGAATCTGTACTGACTCTGCAGCTGATCTTCAGTCTCTGTGCAGTGCGATGGTGTTCAACCTTCCTGTGACAAATACAAAGCACTCATGCATGTGCACACTCAACTCATCATTACAACCTGCATCCACACACACACGCATGTGCACACACACACACACACACACGCACACACACACAGAGTCAGAGTTCATCAGACTCACACAGCTCACTGCAGCATATGAGCAGGAGGAATACATACTGTAGGACAGGTGGTCCTGCTCATTCATCAGATGACCAAAACACTGAATATGAAAACAAGTCTTAAGACATTTAAAGGTGAACACGATTTTAAAAACAGGATAAATTTCAAATTTTAATTTGCAGTGTAATCCCAGCTAACAGAGAGCATTTCAATGCACATTTCAGTTTTCACTAACTTTTTGAAGGTTGTATAAATGTTTGGACAAAACATTCTTAAAATAATGTGTATGGAATTTTTTTTATTTATATATTTGATATAGCATTCTATAAACCTAACAATAATTTTAAACAGGGTGGTCAGTTGGCATTTCTGTGTGGAGTTTGCATGTTCTCCCCCTGTTGGCGTGGGTTTCCTCCGGGTGCTCCGTTTTCCCCCACAGTCCAAAGACATGCGCTATAAGTGAATTGAATAAGCTAAATTGGCCGTAGTGTATGTGTATGCATGTGAGAGTGTATGGGTGTTTTCCCAGTACTGGGTTGCTGCTGGAAGGGCATCCGCTGTGTAAAACATATGCTGGATAAGTTGGCGGTTCATTCCGCTGTGGCGACCCCTGATGTATAAAGGGACTAAGCCAAAGGAAAATAATTGAATGAATAATTTTAAACATATTCAGAAATCATGTTTGCATGAATTATGAAATGTTATGGAATTTTAACAATAGCAATGGAAAACAAGCTTCTTAATCTAAAAATTGGTTTTAAATGTTGGTAAAAAAATATTCAAATGTAACATTCATAAAATGCTAGAATGAAACGTTTCTCTAGCTTGCACATAACCATGGTAAAAGTTCAAACTAGGTATAAAAAAATGTGGGCTTTAATCTAACATTCTTGTAATTTTTCATAATTAGAAAAAAACAATGAATTTTTCTTCTAACATTTATGTAACCAATGAAAATATAATATATAATGTAATGTGAGGTTTTCACAATTATCGAATGGAATGTTCCTAATGTTCACATAACCAATATGTATTAAATGACATTTTTTAACTAAAATAATGTTTTATAATCAAATCTTAAGTTCTTATACTCTAAAATATTAAGTTCAACTAAGTGTTACCTGTCATTTCTTTAGAATTCTTTGGAACTTTATGACTCTAAACTGCATCAATGTAAATCAAGCACCAGTTTTTCAGTATAACACGTGAAGTCATGTGACAACATAAGAAATTATTATTAAATATGCATAATGGTTCACATATCATAAACAGCAAGCAGTACAGGATGTATACTGCAAAGTATTCAATAAGAGTCAACCTAGAACTCAACATTTATTATAATAGAATCTAAATAAATGCTTAAATATGGTTTTAAAAGGAGGTCTTGTTTTCCTTTGAGATGTATATTCTGTAAGGCACATCAGACACTGGGTTTTCTGTGTGATTTGCAGAAGTGTGAATGGGTAAATAGTGTGTCTCCCTCTGCTGGTGAATGTAGATGAGTGCACTCACAGTATCTGTATTTGCCAGAGGTCACACAAACACACAACACATTGAAAACATTCTCCAAATAATTAAGAATCAAATGTCAAAATAGTGAAAAATGGGTGGCAAGTAATTTAGAAAAACATCAACTAAACAAGCAGGCTGTAATCACATAAAACCTTTTTTCTTCTTATTTTTTTTTTTAACTTGATTGCAGGTAAACAAGAACTGAAATGTAGCCATAATCACACTGATGTTCGGGAACTGAGGGTTAAAACAGCCTTTTAAGAATGAAATGAATGTTTAAAAGCTAAATAATAGCACTGTTTCACTGCTTGTCCAGCAAATTAAAAGACGATAAGAAGCTTTTGTATAGTCATGATGATTACAGTTAATAGGTGTTATTACTGTACACAAAAATGTTGTCTTATCAAAAACATTCTAGAGCTCAGTTTTCAGAGACAGTTGCCTCTTTTTCCAAGACAGCCGTAATAATCTGGATGGACAAATATTCATATCTGACATAGCATCAGCTTTTGATAGACAGATGAGAGATTGCTTGGAAAATGACTGATATTTGGTGTTAGTGATTCACCTCAGAAAGCCTCTGTGTATATACTTCTCTTCTAACAGTCTCAGTTATACTCATATATCCTGTTCAGTAAAGCACAGCAGGTCAATATGTACAAATATAAAACACTTCATGAAGACATTTACTGCAGTGATATTTTAGCGTATGAACATTACTATGGAAAACATCAGCTAATGGTCAATTTATTGACAAACATGTTTGGATTATGTTCACATTTTTATTCATGATAATAATAATAAATCAAAGCTTCAAACTATCTGATTGGTGTAAAAAAAGTGGGGAAAACCTGGTCAATTCATTTGATAAAAAGTAATGAGAACAAAAACAAACAAACAAACAAACAAAAAAGGTTATCAAAATACATATACTGTATATTATACTTAGGTATACATTTATATATCTATGTAAATATCTTTTCAAAAAATCAGGGCCATTACAACCATATATATTCTCAATGTAAAAAATACATCCATTAAAAAAATTCAGTGTAGCAGCCATCACTGGTTATACCGATTTTCAGTTTTCTCGACAACGGTTGCACGAGTCATTTATAAAAAATACTCTTCAATCAAAGCGGTAAAGGACACGCTTTCTAAACTGTTTAAATCAGCTACATTTTTTGTTTGTGAAACCATATCTGATAACTAATTTTAATTATACAGTTTATATATTTCAAAAAACGCTTGACTTGAGACAAATCAATTTGCACAGAATAGCCCTATCTTCAACAACAGCTGATCTGACACTACAATACGAAGTGAAATATAGTTATCTGCATGGAAAACAAACAAACAAACAAGAAAACTAAAAAGCTAAACATTATTCTTTATAAGAGAATCACATTTCTTAGTCGGCGTCTATTGTTTGTGTGTACAACAGAACAGATCAGAATCCAAATAAAACATAGAAAAACACTAAGAAAGCAAACTAAATAGAAAGAGTACCGTCTGCATTAGCAAAACTAGAAATCAGAGTTTTGTCATTGGTATGTGTAAGCTGTTCCAGGGTCCCATCCAGAGCTCCTCTTCATCAGACAGCGTTTGCTCACATGGAGACTCGACCGACTCTTTAACCTCCCCATTGTCCACAGAGGACTCCTGCTCCAAACGGGCTTTATCGATGTTGGATTTGGGCCCTACGCAGTTAGGACCCTTCACACTGCACTCTTTGGAGTTGAGGTTGTGATCAGTCATGTAGGAATGGGCAGTGGTGGTGCCAATAGTAGGCCCATTGTCTTCTGTTCCATTTAAAGGTAAATGCTCTTCATGTGTGACTCCTAGCTTGTCTAGTTTTTTAAACTGTTTACCTAATCGTGTTGGTGAGCCCAGTTTTAAATTGTTGGCGTAAGGGGGCCTTCGTGTTCGGATGATTGTACCGTTTTGGGCTAGGTATACTGATCCGTTGATGTTACTGTGGCTGCTGACGGGTATGCGATTGCGCTGGATGTCCGGTCCACTGTCCTCTCCTGTTGAAGTCGCGTCATGCTCTCGGTCCAGGATCAGCTTGATTCGCTTCTTTTTGCCAACCTGGAGATTAGACAGAAACATTATTAAGTCAATCAACCATCAATGTACACTTTCTACTAAATGAGGAGTTGAAAACAAAGTTGAATCAACACATATAGATTTAGTAACAGATAGAGGTCAACAAACTTTTCAGAGACCACCTCAATATCATATAAAGCCACACACTAGGATACTGTTTTTGGAAAAGGAAAGGGAGAGAATGTATCAAGTAAATAAACCCATGAAGACATATTTTAGGGGTGATGGTAATGTTGGTTCACTCAAGTGAAGAAATTCCAGAAGCACATCACCTCCATGCAGTCAGAAAAGAGAAAAGACTGGAAAAAATCACTTCACTCCATGGCAGATAGCAGTTAAGTCTTACTTGGCATGTTTTTAGAATGCTGTGGAATCTCCTGATTCAGATTCGGCATCTGTTATTTCGGTGGTTCCTTCGCTTCCTGACCGCTGTGAGTGACGTACAGATCTGCTCTCAGATCCTGAGCCACTGCCAGATGTTATGGCATCCTCATCCTCCTCTGCAATGGGCGAGAGGCCTCCAAACGCTTCATCTGAGCTCTCCACCAAGCTGCTTTCGTATGGTGTACCTTGACTTTCAGGTGCTGAGGTCACGCTTGATCTCCGTGACATTGATCCATCACTCATCTCACTGGCTGACTCTCTGCTTTCTGCTGTTTCATCCTCCTCCTCCTCTTCTTGTTCTTCTTCAGAGGCCTCTTCCTCCTCGCTCTCTTCATCAATCGTGTCCTGGGATGATCGGGTAATGATGCTCTTGCGAGAGCGACGGCTTCCTCCTGCTGATCTGGAGCTTGTGGAGCTTCTCTCACTGCCAGACATTGAAACGGCATCTGACCCAGCATCGTCTGATGCAGCAGATCCACTCTTTTCTGTCTCAGATGCCTCTTCAGATCCACTTGCTGACTCTTTCTCACCACTGCTTTCTTCAGCAGACACTGATGACTTTACTGAAGATCGGACTGAAGACCCCTTAGAGCTGCCACCTGATCCACTGCCACTTGCACTACCAGAACCACTGGCACTTCTGCTGCTCCGTGCTCCTGCACTTGAACCCTCAGTCCGGGATGATTTCACTGATGACCGAGCTGATCCCGATCCCGATCCGGACTCTTCAGATCCTTTAGACTCTTCTTCAGATTCTTCCTCAGACTCCTTTTCTGTGGCAGAACTCTTCTCAGCACTGGATTCTTCCTCGGTTCCTGATTTTTCAGTTCCAGACTCTTTTCCTGATCCTGAGGACTTTCCAGACCCAGACTCTTCCTCAGAGCCAGATTCCTCCTCTGAACCGGATTCTTTCTCGGTTTCGGATTCCTTCTCAGATACTTCTGTTCCGGACTTTTCAGTCCCAGATTTAGACTTACTCTCGGCATCAGATTCGTCTGGTTCTTCTGGTTCAGATTCAGAATCAACAGTGCTCTCGTTGGCATCATCTCGGTCCAGATCCACTTTCAGATAATCCTTATCATCAGTAGAGCCTGCTACACTACTCCTCTCAGAAGATTCCTCGTCCGAGCCTTTCTTTCTGCTCTCTGCTTCTGATTCGCTCCTGCTGGCCTCTGGCTCACTGACACTGATAGACACTTTTGATTTCTCTGATTCAGCTGCAGACTCATCTTTATCACTCACAGAGCTTCGACTGATGCTGCTCTGTGATTTCCTCCTAACTTGCAGCTTGTTTGCAATATTAATACGCTTCAGTACTTTCCCAAGTCGACTCCTGGCAGGGGACACGCCATCAATGGAATCCACGCTCTGCCCACCTGTCAGGCTCTCTTGACTCCCGATACGACGTGCAGAAGTTAGCTTGGCATAATCTTTGTCTTTCTTTCCTTTCCCGAACATCATTGGGAAAATCCTGGCCTTCTTCCATGGGGAGGGAGCTTCAGTTTTCTTTCCAGCTGCAAGCAACTTACTGAGCTTTATGACGGATTTCAGCTTCTTTGCAGCTTTGGATTCCTCAGGTTCAGCCTCAACTGGCTCCTCAGCAGGAATCTCTGGCTCTTCCTCTTCAATCTCATCCTCCGGTGGGAAATCCTGGAATCCCACACGTTTTCCACGTCCTCGACCTCTCCCTCGCCCACCTCGACCTCTTCCCCTACCCTGTTTGGATATCATTTCCTTTAAAGCAATCTCATTAATTATAGGTTAGTATAAATTAAATGGCCAAGCCTGATATTACATGATACATAAAATGTAAATAAATAATCGATGATGTCAAGAAGTTTGTAAATGAATGTGTAACATTACCTCTGGACCACCATAGTAATAACCTTCGTCCTCTATGAAGGCCTCTCCATACTCATCATACATCGGAGTGATCAGCCTCCTGCGGCTGCCATAAGGTGGATAGGGATCAAATCTGGATGTAGGAAACAGAATAATGCAGCATGTGAGCTGTTTTGTGTGTGCAGGAGAATATTACCCTTGCTTCAAAAAACATCTCAAGCCTTAACCAAGTTTTCTAGCTATCCAAAAAGTATTGGATAAAGTTTTGAATAAACTTCAGTGCTTCTATACAAAACATCTGTCATCCCGCTTGCTACCTAATCCAGGAACTGGCTTATGATGACAGTTCAATTCCAAGCTCAAAACACATTTGGCTATAACTTTTTTTTTTGTATTTAGGGCAGGTATGGTTTTTCAAGGCATCTATTTCGGTGATATCTGTCAAGCAATAAGGTACAGAAAAATTAATGCATGGCATAAGCAGAAGAAATTCAAATAAAAATGTAAATTCTGATCATTTTGGGGGCTCAGATCTCCAACAGGTTTGAAAATATGATCACTTATTCAAGAAAGGAAAGGCAAAAGAGATGCCTCATTACACTTGCAATCAACATCAGCCCATGCACTGCTCCACCCACGCAGGACAAATAGCCCCTGTGATCCAAGGATTAAAGGCTAAACCCCCATTAAAGATTCCTAAGCTCTCTAAATAGCCCTGGATCTTCAGCCGGCCGGGCCTCACTGATAGCAGGTGCAGTTCAGCCTGACAGAAGTGCAACATTTATCTTCCCCACTCTCTCCCTTGATGTCTGTGGAATCAAAGCCATCCTTCTTTCTCCAGGGCCTTGACTACGGACAAACAAAACCTTGATATTCAGAGGGTACAATCAGATAAAAAAATTCTCTTTCAGCATGGTTCAGTTTTTAAAATTGCTAAAAGTATCTTTGTTCTATTTTGTGTAAGATTAATAACTAGGTGAACAGGTGTTTTTGCATCACATCTTCTTTTAAATTGTGCATTCTAGTGATTGGAAGCTAAGGGATTGAGCTAAGGATCAAAAGTTTCTTTGTACTATGGAACAAATCTTTGTTCTACGGTTAATTTTGAGATAAACAAGTCTTTTTGTATCATCAGTTTTCTACATTATGCATTTTAATGTTTGGATTGCTGGATTGAGCTAAGGACTAAAACCATAAATTATTAAAGGAACACTCCACTTTTGGCGGCACGGTGGCTCAGTGGGTAGCACTGTCGCCTCATAGCAAGCAAGAAAGTCGCTGGTTCGAGCCCCGGCTGGGTCAGTTGGCATTTCTGTGTGGAGTTTGCATGTTCTCCCCCTGTTTGCTTAGGTTTCCTCCGGGTGCTCCGGTTTCCCCCACAGTCCAAAGAGATACGCTATAGGTGAACTGAATAAGCTAAATTGGCCATAGTGTATTTGTGTAAATGTGAGAGTGTATGGGTGTTTCCCAGTATTGGGTTGCGGCTAAAAGGGCATCTGCTGCGTAAAACATATGCTGGATAAGTTGGCGGTTCAATCCGCTGTGGCGACCCCTGATTAATAAAAGGATTAAGCTGAAAAGAAAATGAATGAATGAACACTCCACTTTTTTGAAAATCCCCTCGAGGATTAAGGACTTTTTTGGCTCCATTTAGCCAATCTCTGGGTTTGGCTGGAGCACATTTAGCTTAGCTTAGCATAGATCACTAAATCGGATTATACCATTAGCATCATCTTGCCTAAAATGACAGTAAAAGCGTAATAATCAAGGAACTTTGCTGACATACTGTCTGTAGCAGGCACAATGATGAATCATGAAATCAAAACCGTGAATCGAATCCTGAGCTGAGTGAATTGTTACATCCTTATGTTCAGCACGGCTCAATTCTTAAAATCTCTACAGTTTTTTTGTTTAAGGAACAAATCTATGGTGTTTTTGAATCATATATATTTTCACATTGTGAGGTTGGAATGCCAGATTGAGCTAAGAGCTAAAAACTACCCATTTTAAAGTGTTAACCTCAAGATGTCTGTCATTAGAAATCTTGACGTCTTGATCTTATAGTGCATCATATGTTAACGGCACTCGCAGCAAACCTTCAGTGCACCACAGAACTCCTAAAACCATCTGCTGCTTCGCTCCCTAGAAAAATCAAATTACTCTACCAAACCTAATAGAGGATGCCATTACACTTGAGTCTGAACTCCGGTCTGCGAGTCTTACATGCGCCTCACGTCTTAATGAATCCTCTGAGCTTATCTAAAGACGGCTGTGTGGAGGTGAGGGCACATTAATCTCATCAAAGCTTCCAGCATCTCCTCAGAAGAGCTGACGTTAAACCGAGCAGTTCAACATTTGCAACAGCATCTGTTCTGAGGGTAAAGCTGTTGCGGTGGTACAGTACGTGTCAATTTGAACTGTTTACACCTTTCTTTCTCTTCTGCTGTCTCCTTCTGTCTGCATACATGAGGTGTTCAGTTAATGTATTGTACCCACTGCAGGCCTCTTTTATTTTAGCCTGAAACCAAGAGGAATGCCTGTCTCTGGTTCTCTGGTTGTGGGCTCAGGTGTCTTGTTATCATCGAAACGATTGTGAAAATTGGAATGGAGAAAGAAGAGAAATAGAAGTGATCAAGGATAGGATGATTGAAAACAGAAGGAGAGACAGAGAGCAATAGAGCTAAGTGGGAAGAAATTAAACAGTTCACTTTCAAAAGAAGGCAAAATATCTGCAATACACAAACTCTGTCTTAAAGAAATGCACACTAGATTAGTATTAACTATGAAACCCACCCTTGATCGTAGCCGTAGTAGTCTTGGGTGTAGTAATCCTGCCCAGGGTCGATACCTGATTCCATGGAGAGAGCCTGAAAAACAAACATAAAGACAGATGTTAGACTTCACACAGGCTGCTAAAACTAGTTAGGGTTTGGTGCACAGTTTACTATCTAATCAATAACTCTTCTGGTCCACACTTAAATTATGTTTGCTGTTAGAAGATTTTAAAAGATTTTAAAAAGAAGCTCGCCAATATGTTTCACTCATCAAAAGTGATGTTTTGTTTGATCAAGAATGCTATAAAGCAATAAAATAAATACAGTGAAATTATGCAACAGTATTTTAGATTTTTTAAAACGGTTTTCTATTTTATTATGTTTGGAAATCATTACTCCAGTCAGTGTTACACAATCCTTTACACATTGTTCTGGTTTTGTGATTGAGTACCAAACATTTCTTATTATTATTAATGCCGAACATAGTTGTGCTGCTTTTTTTTTTTTTTTTTTTTTTGGTGGACATCATGAAAGTTATTTTAGAGTTCTTCGATAAATTGAAAATAACTTTTTTGAAGAAAAAAAAAGTGTTCATTTAAAAAAAAAAATCCTTGTTTTGATTAATTTAAATAAATTTGCTTTATAAACGTTTTACATTTTTAAAGTCATGATTTATGCACTTATATGCTATGTACAGTAATTATGCACACAAATGGATTTCTGAAACCTTTATTCCCCCACTTCTATCCTAACTCTTCTGGTCCACACTTAAATTAGGTTTGGTGTTAGAAGATAAAAAAAAAAAAAAAAGAAGCTTGGCAATATGTTTCACTCATCAAAGATGATGTTTTGTTTGATCAAGAATGCAATAAAATGAATACAGTGAAATTATGCAACAGTATTTTAGATATTTAAAAACACTGTTTTCTATTTTATTATGTTTGGAAATCATTACTGATTATTACACAATCCTTTACTTATTGTTCAGGTTTTGTGATCAAGCACCAAACATTTCTTATTATTATTAATGCCGAACATATGAGTGCTGCTAAATATTTTAGATTTTTTCTCTTTTTTTTTAAGAGTTCTTCGATACATTAAAAAAAAAAGTTTTTATAATTTTTTTTTAAAATCATTGATTAATTTAAATATACTTCCCAGCAGGCATAGAACGTCAACATGACGTCAAATTGACATCGTACCCCAACGTCGTGTTTGGAAAGGAAAATCGGGTTGACGTCAGAACCCAACGTCAGGCTGACATCAATGTCCAACGTCAGACAGACATTACATTTTGGTTACTTTCCAACACAACCTAAAAACAACAAAATATCCACATCTAACAATGTTACAGCGTGACGTTGTGTGAACGTTACCAATATTTTTTGATTTTGGTTGCCATACCTGACAAATAAATGTCAGTTTTTTGACGTCAATATGACGTTGGTTTAAGATGTTGGCTCGACGTTGGATTTTGGTCACTTTCCAACACAACTTAAAATCAACCAAATATCAATGTCATTCCACGTCGTTATTGGACGTCAAAAATAACATTGTCCTTAGACGCTGGCGACCTAAATCTAACCTAATATTAACATCTTATGATGTTGTGTTCTGCTGGGTTTCTTTATAAACATTTTACAGTTTTTTTTACAGTCATCATTTATGCACTTATATTCTATGTACAGTAATTATGCACACAAATGGAAACCTTTATTCCCTGAACTTGTTCCAAACTTGTTTGACTGTTTGAACACAAAAGAACATATTTTAAAGAATGTTGTAAACCTGGAGTATTTGTTTTTTCAAAGACTACTTATGCATTTTATTACTTAGTGTAAACAACTTTTTTGGCCTTTTGTGGAATGGAAAGTTACCATGGATGTTAAAGGCTCTAGAAGGAAAATGAAGTATAAAGAAGCTTACTTTTTAAGAGTGTACATGAACTTAACCCTGCCAAATGTCAACATTTATGTTACAGGATCATAAAAAAAGAGATCTGTGGTTAAAAAAACAACAACAGGAAGATATATCAAGGCACAAGAAGGAGAACTATGGAAACGCATGCAGAAAAACCAAGATGCTACCTCAGGCCGGAGCAGAGAGGGTCTCAACAGCTGCTGCTGCTGGCACAGTCACAAACAGAGAGAAAAAAAGATCTGATACTGAGAGAGAATACATGAGAAGCAGCACAGAAAAGAAGACAAAGGCAAAGAGAATAGCAAGAGAAGATGTCGCTGCATACATTTAAAAAGAATGATCAGACCCGCAACATGACAGCAAAAAGATGTGCATTCAAAACAGGAAAGAGGGGGAGGAAAAAAAAAACTCTTGGTGAGAAAGATAATGGCAGACATCCAGATGAGGAAAAAATGTTCCGTCTTAAGAAATACGGCAAACTTCAAGAGCTAAAGTGCTTGAAAGGTCAGAAAAGGTCGTGCTTGACAGCATGCATACACAACCTATATGCATTAACACTGACGTGACACATTCATAGAGCAGAATTATGCGTGCGGGCAGAGCTAAGATAAGACGGGACTCATCAATTTACACCCCTTACTAGGGTGTAAATGCAAGTTTAATGGTAAAGTTTCTATTGCTGTCTCATTGTGATTCTAGTTAATGTCTCTCTCAAGGCACCATTGGCAATCTGAAGTGACAAATGAGCAAGGCACTCTTACCTTTGACTTATTAAAGAAAAAGCTTTATAAATTCAATCAGCTGTGCATAGAACTAGATTTTTTTATATGCTCTGATAGAACCGTAAGATGTGCCATCTCATGCAAAATTCACCATTATGTTATCATGAAGTGGTGTCATTCATATTCATGCAGGAACATTTCAAAGAGGTCATATTGTGCTTTCCCCCCCCCCAAGTTAAAATGTGTCTGTGAAGTTTCATTTCAACAAACCCAATGCAATGATGGATCACTTGTTAAAGGGATAGTTCACCCAAAAAATGAAAATTTGGTTATCATTTACTCTCGCTTCACTTATTCCAAACCTGTCAGAGTTTCTTTCGTCTGTTGAACAAGTTGTTTCAGAGAAATATGGAAACCTGTAACCATTGACTTCCATAGTATTTGTTTTTCCTACTATGCATGTCAATGGTTACAGGTTTTCAGCTTTCTTCAAAATATCTTCTTTTGTGTTCAACAGAATAAAGAAACTCTTAACCCTTGTGCACTGTTCAAATTTACTACCCTTTTGTTAAATAGATAAATTTCCTTTTTGGGGGAATCATCCCTTTAAATCATACTCTGCATGTCCAAATTTGTGTGGAAGTAAACACTGATTATTTATTCATTTATAAGATCATGATCCGCACTCATTAAGTAATTACCAGTGGTGGAAAAAGTACAGAAAAATCATACTTAAGTAAAAGTACCATTACTTGTACTTGTACACCAAAAATGTAGTGCAAGTAGAGTAAAAGTATCTGTTGTAAATATTTTATTTAAAGTAGGAGTAAAAAGTAGGCCTTTTAAAAGTACTCAAGAGTAGTGAGTACTGAGTATTACGCTGAGGTTGTTCCCCAGCGGGAGGGGAACTTCAATGCTATGTGGAAAAACTTCCACTATGGGGATTTCGTCAGAAAGCCAATCATTCTGAAGAGTAATTAAACGGGCCAATGAAATGCCAATGAGTTGGCGGTGTCAGCGTGCGCAGCTGGCAGCAATCATAATCAGCTTGTGAATAAGAATGCCGGCTGTGCCACACAACAACACCTTTTCGCTTTCAGAAGCCTCATGTGCAGTCTGAAAGAGACGTTTTTGCTGTCATCCTCCGACTTTGTTCGAGAGAGAGTGAGAGAAAGCTGCCGTCTTCTGAGAGGCTGATTTCTCCCGGTTCCAGCGCGAGCAACAACGCGAGCAGCGGTGTTCGAGCTGGGTTTCTCCTGTCCCTGGGCGTTTCGCTGGACCGGTACTTCAAGAGCGGTGCGTATAAATTTAAGCAAATTTCCTAAAAGAGCAACACGGTCGTGCAGCGCGTCTTTTTAAAGACGTCGCTCCGACCGTGCGTTTCTGGATGCGGTGGTTTCCTGTCCACGGATGATGGGCACGAGCACTGTATTGCATGTCTGGGGGACCAGCATGTTAATGCGGTGCTCGTGGGCAGCGCATGCCATCACTACGATGGCATGTCTGTTGCACAGCTAAGATCGCGGCTCGCTCTTGCAAAAGGGCGAACCACCCCTGTTGTCCCCCGCAAGTAGCGGTTGGCACTCGGGCAGATCTGAGGGTCACAGTGGGGGTCAATCCGCCGCCCTCGGGCTTGCGGACCTCCCATTCCTCAGCGCGCTCCATCCAAGCTTCGAGTGAGAGAATGGCTTGTCCCCCAGCTTCGCCGCCGGACCGATTAGACGGGTGTTACGTGGAGGATAAGAAGGGGAAACCCTCTAAGCCTCCCGTCCCCTTCTTCCCGGAGGTGCACAGTAAGTTCACGCAGCGCTGA
Source organism: Danio jaintianensis (assembly GCA_903798115.1). NCBI lineage: Eukaryota > Metazoa > Chordata > Actinopteri > Cypriniformes > Danionidae > Danio > Danio jaintianensis. The sequence goes on along the minus strand of CAIGQV010003909.1, from coordinate 7,894,937 downwards.
GGGCACCTTTTTCTGCCCGGTCTGCGTGCACTCCGCCCTCACCTTCCTCGATGACGGAGCAGCCAGGGGGTACGAGGCAAAACCCCAGGTCGAGTGTGCTAGCGCGGTCAATCTTGCCCGCGTGGTGCCCCTACCTGGCGTGGTTAGCCTCGGCTCCCGTCCAAAGCGTGTAGGTTGTCTGCGTCCCTCAGGGCCAGAGCCTACACTGCTGCGGGCCAGGCTGCTTCCGTTTTGCTTGCTATGGCTAGTGCAAGCGCTAGCCCAGCGGCACGAGGAAGGTTCCGACCCAGGCTTAATGCACTACGCACTGCAACCGACTTTGCTCTAAAAACACCAGGTCGGCTGCGAGTGCCCTGGGAAGGACGATGACCACACTAGTGGTCCAGGAACGCCACCTCTGGCTAAACCTGGCAGATATGCGTGTCGTTGACAAAGTTCGCTTTCTTAACACACCCATATCCCAGGCTGGCCTGTTCGGCGACACCGGGGTGAGTTCACCCAGGAATTCACTTCGGTGAAAGAGTAGTCAAGTGCGATCGGCGGGCTCAAAAACCGCTCTCCCCGTCGATTCGTCCACTTTGGCTGCTTCTCGCCGAGGGCGCTCGTCTGTGGCTCCAAAATCTGCTCCGCCGCCCTGTCCGTTCAACTGGTTAAGCGGCAGCGTTGAGCACCTCACAGACGATCACCGCCCCCCGCCTCAGGGCGCCGCTAAGTCCAGTACGGACCGTGAAGCGTACCTGAGACGGGCCACTCGGAGAAAAGGATGTTTGCTCTTTCCCTGGCGGAGGGCCACGGACACCCAATATCATTAACAAAAAGGCCGTATGGCTACTAAATTTTTTAAGAGCAATTTTTCCTCTCTCCGGGTGTGATAGCCCGAACACTGCCAGTATGGGACGCTATGCCTTCCAGCTCGCAGGATCGGTGCTCTTCGCCACAGGCTCTGTGAGTGCCAGAGGACGGGGTCCTTTCTCTCGCACTCCTAGCCGCCCTGCGGGCTCTTGGGACGAAGTTAAGATTAAACCTCTTAACTTCCGCTCTTCCTTGGGACGCATGCCTCCCGAGGTGAGCTCTCCCATCCCGTGCTGCCCCACCGCTGGTGCGTCAGTGATTTCACCGATGATGTCACTCGCGTGGGCTCTGCCAGCCTGGTTAGCGCTGCCCAGCCCGTCGCGATGGCTCATTCGGACAATCAGACTCGGCTATGCGATTCAGTTCGCTAAACGGTCCCCCAAGTTCACGGGCGTGTATTACACCAGGTGTCAGCCCTGTGTCCGCCCCTCTCTTGTGCGAGGAGATTGCTGTCCTCCTGGCGAAGGATGCAATCAAGCCGGTCCCTCCAGCCGAGATGAGGTATGGGCTTTTTAGTCTGTACTTCATCGTACCCTAAAAGAGCAGTGGGTTATGACCAATCCTAGTTCTGCGCATTTTGACCCGCTGCCTTACAAGCAGCCGCTCAGAATGCTCATGCAGAAGCACATCCCCCGGTGCGTCCGTCCTCAGGATTGGTCTGCAGCGATAGACCTGAAGGACACGTACATTCATTTCTCCATTTTCCCACACCACCGGCAGTTTCTGCGGTTTGCGTGCGAGGGTCGAGCATGATTGTACAAAGTCCTCCCTTTCTGGCTCTCCCTGTCTCCGCGGGTTTTCACGAAGCTCGTGGAGGATGCCCTAATGCCCCTTCGGCTCGCGGGCATCTGCATACTCCATTATCTCGATGACTGGCTTTTTTAGCTCACTCGCGAGATCAATTGATTATGTACAGGGACTGGGTGCTCCGGCACCTCGACCTGTTGGGGTTTTGGGTCAACCGAGAAAGGAGTAGGCTCGCCCCCGTGCAGAGCATCTCTTTTCTCGGGTTGGAGCTGGACTCGATCACCATGACGGCGCGCCTCCCTCGAGAGCGCGCTGGGCTGATGCTGACCTGTCTGAGAAAGTTCGACAGGAAAACTGTGGTCCCACTGATATGATTCAAAGGCTCCTGGGGCATATGGCATCCGTAGCTGTTTCACGCCGCTCGGGCTGCTCCATATGAGACCGCTTCAGCATTGGCTTCCCGATCAGGTCCCTAGACGCGCATGGCACGCGGGCACGCACCGGGTGACTGTCACTCCGTTGTGTCGCCGTGCCCTCAGCCTCTGGACGGACCCTGCGTTTCTACAGGCCTGTGTGCCTCTAGAACAAGTGTCCAGGCATGTCGTCGTTTCGACGGATGCTTCCAGTACGCGCTGGGGGGCCGTGTTTTGCGGGCATGCAGCTGCGGGTCCGTGGAAGGAACCCGGTTGCATTGGCATATTAATTGCCTGGAGCTGTTGGCAGTGTATCTCGCGCTGCACTGTTTTTACCGGTGCTAGAGGGGAAACACGTGCTGGTCAGGACGGACAGCACGGCGACGATGGCGTATATCAACCGCACAGGGGGTATCCGCTCTCGCCGCATGTCTCAGCTCGCTCGCCGTCTGCTCCTCCGGAGTCATACGCGGCGGAATCGCTGCGTGCCATTTTTTTCCCCCGGCGAACTCAACCGTGCAGCCGATGCGCTCTCACGGCAGTTCACGCCCGGGAAAACTGAGACTCCACCCCCGGCTGTCCAGCTGTTATAGGTGCGCTCTGCGCGCTGGCTAACACAGCTGGCCCCTGGGCGTGCGTAATACGCATTTTTCTTCAGTGAGCCTACTCGCAGATACTGTGTTACGTCAGGGAGGACGAGGACCAGGTCTGTTATTGCGCCTCTCTGGCTCAATCTGATCTGTATTTCAGCTCTCTCCTCGTGACGGCCCCTCCCTGGCATATCCCTTTGAAGAAGCACCTTCTTCTTTGGAACAGGCACCATCTGGCACCCGCGCCCTGATCTCTGGAATCACGTGTGGTCCATAGATGGAGCGTGGAAGACTTAGGTGACTTACCGGTTCGGTGGTTAACACCGTCACTCAGGCTAGAGCATGCCTACGCCCTGAAGTGGAGTCTATTCGCTGTGTGGTGTACTTCTCTCCGAGAAGGACCCCGGACATGCCAGATCAGTGTGATGCTTTCCTCCTTCAGCTGGCTGGAGCTAAGGCTGTCCCCTTCGCACTGAGGGGTTGGCGTTACGATCATCCCCGCTCTGAGGACGCGGGGATGGCGGCGCGCTGGGAAAGCATCGCCTCATCATCCAGTTCCCAGAGGCGCGAGACACTGGTTAATTAAATCAATCCTGTCCCCCTCTCATACCCACTTGGAGATCTCTCTTAGGAGAGGTCTGCTCGATCCACTCGACTCAGTATCTTTAAGTTTTCTGTCCAGGTAGACAGCTCTGCTGGTCGCGTTGGCATCGGTCAAGAGGGTCGGGTATCTGGAGGCATTTTCGGTCAGCGAAGTGTGCCAGCAATTCGGGCCGGCCCACTCTCACGTTTTCCTGAGACCCCGGCCCACTTAGGTGCCCGAGGTTCCTACAGCGCTTCTTTAGACTATGTAGTGAACCTGCAAGCGCTGCCCACGGAGGAGGCAGACCCAGCCCCTTTCTTTGCTGTGTCCTGTTCGCGCTCGGCGCTATGTGACCGCATTAGAGCTTACGACTCTAAGCAGCTCCTTTTCTGTTATGATCGGCAGACGGGAAGTGCCGTATCCATTCTGAGGTTGGCCCACTGGATAGTGGATGCCATCTCCCTCGCTTTTCTATGCCAGGGTGAGCCGCGTACCCCGGGAGTGAGAGCGCACTCGACTAAGAGTATCGCCTTCTCTTGAGCGTAAGCACGCGCCGCCTCTCTAACAGACATCTGTAGAGCTGCGGGCTGGGCGACACCTAATACATTCGTAAAGATTTTATAATCTTTGAGTGGGCTGATTTTCCTCACGTGTGCTGGATACGCCAGTGAATGAGGAAATTCAGTACGGTGTTGAAACACGCTTGCTGCGCCTTTCTCTCTAACACAGAGATTTGTGCGCTTATTCACTCTGTTCAGTTGAGTTCCCCATTTGGCGAACCCTGCAGAGTTCCTCCGAGGCCCCCAGCATCTGACTCAGCGAGGAGTCAGGTGCCTGGCCCATTACGTAGTTGGCATGCCCACTTGGTCAGCCCGCGTTCTGGGTATAGGTGCCTGCTATGCGCGATCCCCGCTGGCGATCCCATATGCTTCACTCAGCCACGGTGTAGTTCCTCCTCTTAGGCGGGCCCGTGTCTTCCCTCCCCGCTAACCATCCTTCATATGTGTTCTCCCCCTTTTCAGGGTTAGTCCATATGTCTTCCTGCCACCAGGTCTCCCCATTAGGCAGCAGGTGGCCTCCGCAGCGTCCTCCCTATCGGGACTGCACGCTTCCCAACGTACTGTCGTTATTTAAAATTCCTAGTATCTTAACTAGGTGTATTTCTTACTACTTCCCAAAAAATATAAATAAGCCTTTAAGTGCTTCACAGGTAAGTAAGGTAAGTTAGGGCCAGGGGACACGTTGGTGGGCTGTGTCTCTGGTGATGATGGTGCGCTCACGCCGGAGCCTGGCAAACCTCTCACCAGCGACGTGGTAAGGTTCAATCACTGTGGCATTTTCCATAGATTTCCCCATAGTGGAATTTTTTTGCACATAGCATTGAAGTTCCCCTCCCGCTGGGGAACGTTACGGTTACTAAAGCAGCCCTCGGGGAACGGAAATGCTATGTTCCTTCGCCACAGGGATTGCGCCTTAGCTGACAGCTGTAGTTCGGCTTCTTCAGCTAGAAAAGGTGTTGTTGTGTGGCACAGCCGGCATTCTTATTCACAAGCTGATTATGATTGCTGCCAGCTGCGCACGCTGACACCGCCAACTCATTGGCATTTCATTGGCCCGTTTAATTACTCTTCAGAATGATTGGCTTTCTGACGAAATCCCCATAGTGGAAGTTTTTCCACATAGCATTTCCGTTCCCCCCCTCGGGGAATGAGGGTTACTTTAGTAACCGTAACGATATGTTTACATGTAATTTGTGCGTGTGTGTAAACGTAAGATTCTGTAGTGCATTTAGTTATTGTTTAAGGCCATTTTGGTCATCATCAGTAAACATTCGTCATCTTCTCATCAGTGACATTCAGTTTAAACAGTCTCTGGGTCATTGCGTGTAAAGTATCCTATTGGACACTTTTAATGCTTCCAAACATTTTGCTGCATGTCTTAAGGTAGTTCAGTATGATGCGATTTACTTTCTATGTACGATTTGATTGGACAGGAATCACAGGAGTGATTTTTCTAATCCACATAGACAGGAAATAATAAAGTAGTAACTGCAGGTTGAAGGAAAATAGTGGAGTAAAAGCAGCACTAAAAATGTACTCAAGTGAAAGTAAAAGTACACATTTTTAAAACTACTTAGTAAATTACAATTTCTGAGAAAAATTACTCAATTACAGTAATTTGAGTATTTGTAATTTGTTACTTTACACCACTGGTAATTACTTTACATTTCTTTATTTCCCATTCTTCAGAGATATAAAACACAAACGTTTGGGCTCAATGCCTTCCTCAGTGTGTGAAACAATTTTCTCACTCCACCCTCTTATTCCATAGTCAGTCACATTATGTCATTAATTGAACAGCTACTTAATAGTTAAAATCAATCCAATCTCATTTCATTTCGTATATAGCTAGTAACATAAGGAATGTCTCCTCCATCTATGAAAACATTATCTCCATATTCAAAGAGCGCAAATTTGTTTAAAGAATTACATATAAATCATGATCACTCATTCATTCACTAACTGATACAATGACATTTGTGAATGAATTGGTTGTGTGTCTCTTTAAACGCAAATAAGCTGCTGTTCCCTGCCCAGAGAGTAGCATTTACAGCTTGTGCCTCAGATACTCCAGTGGCCACAAACAAAACATCTGCATGTGTTTTAAAGGTTTAAACTCCTGATATTCAGTTTAGTTTTCTGACTGAATAGATATGAAGCACACTCCTAGAAAGCTGACTGTGAGACATGAAGTATTTAACTTCAGTATATTACACTACAAGAAGTGGCACGGTGGCTCAGTGGTTAGCACTGTCACCTCACATCAAGAAGGTGGCTGGTTTGAGTCCCGGCTGGGCCAGTTGGCATTTCTGTGTGGAGTTTGCATGTTCTCCCCGTGTTCGCGAGGGTTTCCTCCGGGTGCTCCGGTTTCCCCAACAGTCCAAAGACATGCGCTATAGGTGAATTGGGTAAACAAAATAATAATAAGAATAATAATTCCTTACATTTATATAGCGCTTTTCTAGACACTCAAAGCGCTTTACACAATGGGGGAAATCTCCTCATCCACCACCAGTGTGCAGCATCCACCTGGATGACGCGACGGCAGCCATATTGCGCCAGACCGCACACCAGCTGATTGGTGGAGAAGAGATGAAGAGATGAAGCCAATTATGATATGGGGATTGTTAGGAGGACATGATGAACAGAGGCCAGTGGGCAAATCTGGCCAGGATGCCGGGGTTAAATCCCTACTCTTTTCAAAGGACATCCTGGGATTTTTAACGACCACAGAGAGTCAGGACCTCGGTTTAACGTCTCATCCGAAAGACGGCGCTCACTGAGCAGTATAGAGTCCCCATCAATATACTGGGGCGTTAGGACCCACACAGACCACAGGTTGAGCGCCCCCTGCTGGTCTCACTAACACCACATCCGGCAGCAACCTAGCTTTCCCATGTGGTCTCCCATCCAGGTACTGACCGGGCGCAGCCCTGCTTAGCTTCAGTGGGCGACCATGTGAGAGTTGCAGAGAGCTAGCTTATAACACTAATTGGCCTTAGTGTATGAGTGTGTGTGTGAATGTGAGAGTGTATGGGTGTTTCCCAGTACTGGGTTGCGGCTGGAAGGGCATCCGCTGTGTAAAACATATGCCGGAATAGTCAAGTCAAGTCGAGCTTTATTGTCATTCCGCTAAATGTATGGACATACAGAGGAACGAAATGTCGTGTCTCGTAGAACAACGGTGCTACATAGATTAATCATAAATACACACACAACACTGGACATAAGAGCTATAATAAAAAAATTTATAGTATAACTAGCATATACTATAAAATAAAATACTTAGACTATACACATAAGACAGGCTATACAAGTAGTTGGTGGTTCAGTCCGCTGTGGCAACCCCTGATAAAATAAGGGACTAAGCCGAAGGAAAATGAATGAATGATGTACTGATGTGATGTGATGTGTGAAACCTCAGGACTACAACTGAGGTGTTTTATAACTCTGCAGATCTTTTTATGTGCAAATCACAATATATTACAACAGTATATAAGGGTTAAAGGTTTAAAACAACTTGAGTGTAAGTAAATAGTGAGATAAATTTCATTTTTGGGCAAATCATCCCTTTAAATCATACTCTGCATGTCCAAATTTGTGTGGAAGTAAACAGATTATTTATTCATTCAAAAGGTCATAATCCGCACTTGTTAAATAATTACTTTATATTTCTTTATTTCACCTTCTTGGGAGTTATAAAATACAAACGTTTCAGCTCAATGCCTTCCTCAGTGTGTGAAACTATTTTCTCACTCCACCCTCTTATTCCATAGTCAGTTACATTACGTCATTAATTGAACAGCTACTTAATACCTAATAATATGTACTAAAGGGAGTGTAAAAGCATAATAAGACCCCAGTAACACAGAGTTAGTTGTATTTTTTAAATCCAAACACTAAAATAAAAACAATATTAATGGTAAAAAATAAAAATCTTACCTGTCTGCCCATGCCACGCCTGCGGAAAGAAAGAGAAAAGTTAGAAAGAATGACATCCAGCTGAAAATGCAACATCTTTTGACTGGCAAAATTCTTCAGACTTATTTTCTGTAGAGTCTGACTCAGTTGTATCTATCTTACAGAAATAGTTTCAACACATGTCCTCTCTTATCACTAGTCCAGAATGAAAACAGCATGTTTAAATGGGAAAGCACTTGAAAGATAAAAATGCACTCGGGAAATGGTGCAGATAGACCTGACACAAGCAGTTTTTACCTACAGCAAAGACTTCATAAGCACAGGTTAATCAGATTTTTGAAATAAGTCATTTTCTGGTGAATGGTAAAGCAACACTTACACACACGCACACACGCACACACACACACACACACACACACACACACGCGCGCACACACACACACTCACACTTACACAACCTGTATTTAATGCAGCAGCTGTAAGAGGTCCCATCATTCACAAGCAAAATATCCAGGAAAGTTACATTACATGGTTTCTAAAGGGCAACAGAGTAAAATTCACTAAGTGATTAAAGTACTGTGACAAATGCACAGTGTATGCTGTGTGTGTTTACTTCAATATGCTTTTGGACTGTCGCCCGAAGTAAAACACCTGATGAAATGTCCTCTAGAAGACATCATCAAAAACAAAGCAAAACAAAGGAAAAAAACAAAGCATAGAAAAGCAAAAGCAGAGTAAAGCAAATGAAAACAAAAGCATAACAAAAGTATACCAAAAACAAAAAAACAATAAAATAACAATGAAAAAAAGGCAAAAAAAAGCAAATGTAGAGTAAAGCAAAAGGAAACAAAAGCAAGTCAAAATGAAAACAAGGCAAAGAAAAGCAAAAAACAAAAGCAAAGCAAACGGAAAGCTAAACAAAACAAGGGAATGCAAAACAAAAGAAATGCAAGTAAAAAGCAAATCAACGCAAAATAAAGCACAACAAATATATACCAACAACAAAAACACAAAAAAACTAAAAAAATACAAGGCAGAGCAAAGCAAACTGAAACACAAGCAAAGCAAATGACAAATGTAAACAAAACAAAGGAAAGGAAAGCAAAGTAAAAGCATATAAAGAAATAGCAAAAGGAAAAACATAATAAAATCAAGCAAAAAAAAAAAACAACGCAATACAAAGCAGAAAAAAATATACCAACAACAAATACACAAAAAAACAATAAAAATACAAGGCAGAGCAAAGCAAAATGAAACAAAAACAAAAGCAAAGCAAAGGAAAAAAGCTAAACGAAACAAAGCGAAAGCACATAAAAAAATAGCAAAAGGAAAAACAAAATAAAATCAAGCAAAGTCAAATCAACACGATATAAAGCAGAACAAAAACATATATACCAACAAATACACACAAAAAACAAACAATAAAATAACAATGAAAAAAAAACAAGGCAAAGAAAAGCAAAACAAAATAAAGGAATAGCAAAAGGAAAAGCAAAATAAAATCAAGCAAAAGCAAAGCAATGCATAACAAATATATATACCAAAAACAAATACACAAAAAAAACAATAAAACAACAAGGCAGAGCAAAGCAAAATGAAACAAAAAACAAAAGCAAAGCAAACGATACAAAGGAAAGCAAAGCAAAAGTATATAAAGGAATAGCAAAAGGAAAAACTAAATAAAATCAAGCAAAGTCAAATCAAAGCAGAACAAAAAATATACCAACAACAAATACCAAAAAAAAAAAAACCAATAAAATATAAATAATATGAAACAATAAAATGTCAGCGCACATGCTCTTAAAATATATTATGAAATGTAGCCTATAAATAAAGAAGCAGCGAGGCCTGTTGTTGGGTTTACGTCTTGTTTTACATTAATGCATTTTGAAAAATCCCTGTCAAACACATCTCTCTCACACATAATGAATGAGTGGCTGATGTGAGATGTGTGTTCAGTATATGCCAGTTGGAGGAAAGTGAAGTCTCTGTGTGTGTATGTGTGTCCCTCAGGGAGACAAAGGCCGTTTCTCAGTTCAAAGAATGTAGAGAACTTGGACTTGTCTTCTTGTGGCGATCTTATATCATGCTACTTTTGGTATAACATGCTACAGTGGTTAGCACTGTCGCCTCACAGCAAAAAGGTTGCTGGTTCGAGTCCCTGCTGGGCCAGTTGGCATTTCTGTGTGGAGTTTGCATGTTCTCCCCGTGTTCACATGGGTTTCCTCGGGGTGCTCCGGTTTCCCCCACAGTCTAAAGACATGCGGTATAGGTGAATTGGATGAACTAAATTGGCCGTAGTGTATGAGTGTGTGTGTGAATGTGAGAGTGTATGGGTGTTATGGGTTGTGGCTGAAAGGGCATCCGCTGCATAAAACATATGCTGGAATACTTTGTGGTTCATTCCGCTGTGGCGACCCCTGATAAATAAAGGGACTAAGTCAAAGGAAAATTAATGATTGAATGAACTTAATCGATTTGTGTTGGGACAACATGTAGGAATTATGTGGAACCCAGCATTTTTTACAGTGTTGAAAGAAACATAAATAGGAAGGACACGGAATGGATCTTTGAAAGAAGTGAATATGATGTGATCACACACACACACACACACTCCTCGATATACTTCATATCAATATCAAATGAACTATTGATCCATTATTAAAAATGCAAAAACACCATAGTCAGATCCTCAGAAGTACTCTCATGTTTTAGGAGCAGCAGGATAGAAGTTTTATTTTGATGATGAAAGGAAGGAGAAAGAGAGGAAAACACAAACAGAGGAGAGAAAAGAGAGAATTAAGGTTAGTAATGTCAATGGCAGATTCATCGATTGATTAATTAAATTCCCCAGATCTCACAGTCTGCTCTTTCATCCTGCTGAGCAAGTCGTGTGAATATAAAGCAGTTTCGCTGGACCTATAAACAAGACACTGCACTTCGTCACAGCATCCATTCAGCGCACACTTAAAGGGATAAACTGAAAATTAGTTCGTCACTTACTCACCCTTTACTTGTCACAAACCCGTTTGAGTTTCATTTATCTATTGAGCACAAAATAAGTTATTTTGAAAAATGTTGGAAACCTGTAACCATTGACTTCCATAGTATTGTTAGTCCTACTATGGAAGTCAATGGCTACAGGTTTCCAACATTTTTCAAAAATATCTTCTTTTGTGTTCAACAGAATAAAAAAACTTAAAGGTCTGTAAACTGTCTGTTAATTTTCATTTTTGGGTGAACTATCCCTTTATATCTGTCTTAAACAAAAATAATTTGTAATCTTTGATCACATATGGTTGGTTTATAGTTGCCATTTACATTTATGCATTTGGTAGGTGCTTTTATTCACAGTGAATTGCTCTGCAGTGAAGGTAGACATTCTGTTAGTTTACACTTTCCTTGGGATTATTGAACCTACGGAGAAAACGATTTTCTAAGAATTTAGTCCTGTTTTTCAGTAAAAATGAAGAAAATACTGAAGAAAAGCAAAACTATTTAAGATATTAAGACTTTGAATTACTAAACAGGGCAAATGTGTAAGGAAGTGCAATCCTGCTGAAGTGCCATCTGGAACTGAAAGTTTTAAGTGCAACCTCCACGTGTCTTTGTGTCTAAAAACGTCAGATGCAGCTCAGAAATGTTTTTTTTTTAATGTTAATGTCAAATAAAACAGTTGTCATGCCAACTAAACAGACTAATCACAATGTTTGCCCCCCCTCCGAGTTCTTCTGATTGGTCCACTCCTTTAGAACTGACAACATTTTTAATTCCTTTAAAAAGCTTGACAGTGTTTTAAAAACGTGGCACTGCAAAATATGCAACGTAACAGTCATGGATTTACATCAAGCAAGTTAACATAGAAAAACAATGAAAAAGTGGTGAACTGGATTGGAAAAAGGCATTCTATATCAGGGGTGTTCAACAAAAATTGAAAGAGTTCCAGTTTGAGAAAATTTCTAGAAGCAAAGGTCCGGAAGATCATAATGTGCCTATATATAGTATTACATTACATGCATGTATGTGTAACATCTGCATGCAATTAGTTGCCAACCTGTCAAATCAAATGAATTCAGTACATTATTGAAACATTCAGTGATATTTTTTGTCATGTAACATTGAACTGAACACATATGACTGTAGATTTGCATGTTCTCTCATTAATTAAATAAAAGTAAAAAAATAAACACATTTTGATAATTGTGAAGCACATGTTAAATTAAAGTCTTTAACTTTAGGAAAATAAATGGAGGAAAAGCTTAAATTTTCTGTTTTATATCTCGACTCAACAGCCTTAACCAATTATGCAAATAATAAATGTCAACACATCTTAATAACTGAACAGTATTAGAGTATTAATTTCTTCTTTTTAAATTATGCTTGCGTTACCAAGCCAATAACTCATTGAAGGTCAGTATGGGACAGCTTCTGGGTTCGGACCTGGACAGCAGTCCTCCTGTTAGTGACCTGTGTTCTATATGATAGTCCCCTAACTAAATATTACATTTTTATATTAACCCTTGTGTGCTGTTGGGGATGTTTTCATCCATGATTTTGAGTCTTGATTTGGCCACAAATTTCTTTGTGATTCAGCAAATGGAATGATTTTTGGTGACAAATCTTATTTTGACACATATCAGGGAAAATGCTTTGAAAATATTAAAAAACTCAACAATAGACTCTGGGCAAATTGACTACCCTTTCGTTATGTTCATGGCTGTTTTTGCCCCATTGACTTCCATTATAGTGAATTTTTTTGATTGCAAAACCATGACACCATATCATCATGCATTCTTGATTGTTGCTGGTTTTCCCAGCAAATTTTTTTTTTTACTTTTTACTGTTGATCATCAGTTGCAGTGCAAAAAAAGCTTAATTTCTGTCTTCTATATGGAGTATAGTGTGTGTGTGTGTGTGTGTGTGTGTGTGTGTGTGTGTGTGTGTGTGTGTGTGTGTGTGTGTGTGTGTGTGTGTGTGTGTGTGTGTGTGAGAGACCTTTGCGCACTTATTTTGATATGTCTGAGAAAATCTAAATAAGCAGCTCAGCTCTCAGAACATAGTAAACACAGTAAGTGTATTTATTCACACACACACGCGCACACGCGCGCGCACACACGCACACACTATAATCTGCTGTTTTACTCTATAGAACTCCATATAAAATTTAAAAAGTTTTTTTGCACAGGCCTATCTAAAGGGATAATGCTGCCAACTGATGAACAACAGTAAAAACTACACATTTGACATCTTCCCAACAGAGAAAACCACCAACAATCAAGAATGTATGATTATATGCTGTCATGGCTTTGCAATTATAATGGAAGTCAATGGGGCAAAAACAGCCAGCAACATAACGAAAGGGTGGTCAATCTGAACAGTGCACAAGGGTTAAGGTAAAAAAAAAGAAAGAAAAAGACAAAAAAACAACAACAATGTGCAAAAAAACAACAACAATGCAGCACTTCAGAACCAAAGAGGTGACATTAGTAAATCTGTGCGCATTTGCTTATGGGACGATGACAGATTTGTCACAGATTTTTCGATACGGACGAGGGAAACACAATCTGCAAACCCCTGCAGACATATTGTAGGAGCAGTTTGTCTGAATGGAGAGACATTGACTGTGCGCCTGATGGGGTGAATTCAGCGGGGAAACGTCCTCCTGCCATGCGCCACAGAAACGATTAGCTGTATTGTTTAATCGCTACGTGATTCTTGACTGCTTGAATTTGTGAAAGGGCAAAAACATCCGCAGGACTGAAGCGAGACAGGAGAGCTTCAGGAGGTCTGGCACTCTCGACAGCTTTTAAAAAGGGTTAGTGAGAGTGAAAGAATGGCGGAGAGAAAGAGAAAATAATGACCCGTTTTTATCCTTCAAACTCAACCCTGTTTACTTTTCTTAATGCATGTTCCTGGTTGTATTGTGAATGATTCACCCGTCCTCCTTATTCCATTTAAAGCACATTATAACGGTGTCTTCCTCTGAAATGACCTTCCTTTTCCATTGACATCACTAATGTGCCGACTTTTTTTTTCTGACTGTACTAAACTGATTAAAGAAAAATGGATGTTTAATTATAAGTCTCGGCCTCGTCAAACTTGATTACAATCTCCTTCATCATCAGTGAAGAGTTCTCTCACAGTCACATGATCACCATACCAGAACATGTCAGCTGTGAAACGTTCAATATTCATAAACAGTACAAATACCAATTGCATTAATCTGATACAAAGTACATTTTATTTAATATATTCTATATAAAAAAAAAAAAAAACGTGATCACTTTTGAAAGATTCTCTTCATCATAAAATGTGCAAACTGGTGGCTAAAAAATAAATGTGCATACATTTAGTGCAAAACAACAACTATAAATGTTAAATATAAATATATAATAAATATTTAAGTACAAAACTATACATTAGTATTTAAACGTTTGAGGTTGGTAAGATATTCTCATCAAGGTTGCATTAAAAACAGTACTATTTGGAAAAATTATTACACTATAAACGCATGTTTTATCTATATCAGTACAGTGTATTTTAGCATTTTTTGAAATAGAAATGATAAAAAAAATATCTGTACTGTCACCTTTGCTCAACCAAATGCATTCTTAAATGCATAAACGCGAAATGAATCTGTATTAATCCATACAATGTTTCTTATAAAAATATTTCACAACAACAACTCACGTCATGAACTCTCCTTTATTCATCATGCTCTAAAATTGTTGTATAGATAACTTATAATTTATAGTGTTTGATGTTTTTAATGATTGTTTTTACTTTGTTTATTGTGTTATGTATTAGTATTTTTATAAGTCAAATATTGTTTCGAGTGTGTTTGACGCATTTCAGGGAATTGTGCTGCAATACCCTGTCCTGTCAAATTTTAAATAAACTAAAATAAACTATGATCATATGCAAATTATTATTTCTATCAAAATGTTTCCCTCCCTTTTTTTATAGTTTTTTTATTGATTGACATGAATGCATGAGCACTGGCTTTATAAAGCATGATTCGCCTGCTGCTATAATAACTGTTATTATTAGACAGAGGAAACAAACTACGTTTACATTTACTATAAAGTGCTCGCAAAGTAAAGTGCTCTACAAATAATTCATGGAAAAGTAAATAATAAAACAGAATTTAAGAAAGAAAATATGAAAAGAGTTCCAGAGTTCAGAAATGAATGTCTGATGTGGGCGGGGCCTCTTATTCTGCTGGGATTGAGGGGGGAGCACAAGAGTCTGATTCTGATTGGCTGGCGTCTACATTGTCCCTGTTGTCATATTGAACATCAGGGCTGAAACCGGATCTGTCAGCGTTCTTCAGGATCCCTTTCGGTTTAAATGTCGGAGAGCAAACAGGGATTTCTTGAAACTGAATGGGAGGTGGGGTCGGTGGCGGGGTACAGTCCAGTTCCAGACATGGAGGAGAAAGAAAAGAGCGTGGCGGGACAAGGGATGGAGGGGATGGAGGTGGGCTCTCCGGAAAGTCTGATATGAATTCCAGCATAATCTCACAAGGCTCCACCGTCATGTAATTTGAGATGCTGGAGCTGAACTTCCTTACGACAGGTGGAGTCGGTCGTTGGGCTGTGGGTGGAGGAGGAGTCCCACTATCGCCCCCTGTTATGATAATGCACGGCGGGCTGTCCTTGCCAACAGAAATCGTACTATACGAGAGCATAATGGCACCCAACAGTGGGTCGTCAGGATCCAAAGATGCGTAAGAGTCCCGACTTTGCCTGGGCGTTCGATCTGCCAAAGCCTGCTGCTCAAACTGTCTGGCCTGTTCTCTGACTGATAGTTTTGTTTCAGTACTACGACCACTTTGATCTGCATCAAGCTCCTCCCTGCTGTCTGTAAGCTCCGCCTTCAGCTGTTGCTCCTCCCACTGGGCGGGGTCCCAGAGAGCTTGTCTCCGCAGAGCACTGTAAACCTCTCGTCCTCGAATTCTGGACGGCAGGGACCATGACGTGAACTGACCGCAGGGGCTTGTTGGAGAAGGTGCGTCGCTGTCCAGAAAACCACTAATCCTGCGGACCTCCAAGTTGGGTTCTGGACTACTAGATGGGCCGTCCTGGAAAATAGGATTTTGAGTAGTGAGCGGCTGTTCGTCTGAGAGGAAAGTGAGGGTGCTTTCTGATTTGGGCAGCTTGTTGCGCATCTTTCCATTTCCAGTGCACTGTTTGTGAGCTGCAATGGCACGCGAGGCGAAGTTTCGTATGAGGCTCTGTCGGTCCGCCTCTTCGATTACAGACCTTCTGCGTCTTCTGCAGACCACGAGAGAAAACCAAAAGGAGAGAAGAATGAAGCACTTGTGTGGAAAGAGATGGGAAGGAGTTGAGGGAAGAGAACAGCCATGGGAGCATAGCGTGCTAATGAGCCACTACACAAAACAAATCCTTCACTTTAATGGACTTTGAAAGAGCTAAGGCTACCTGCCTATTATAAGATATTATCTGTTCTTTAGTAGTTATAAAGTATGATCTTATTCTGTATCTCTAATCCTACCCAAAACGCAACTACTAACTTACTAACTATTAATAAACAACTAATTAGTAGTTTATTATAATCTAGTAGTGCTAGTTAATGGTTTGTTAATACTGTGAATTGTGACCTAAACTTAAGTGTTACCCATATATGTTTGAATGATTAAGCTGTTTATTTTTGCATGAAAAGACATTTAAAAATCGTATATGAGTTTTTTTTGTGTGTTTAGAATTGTAGGGTACAATGGGGCTAAAGGTGCACTGTATAAGATGCATTGTCTTCTTAAAGTGTTAGTTCACCCCAAAAATTTAAATTCTGTTATTAATTACTCACCATCATGTTGTTATAATCCCCTGAGACTTTCATTTATCTTCAGGACACAAATTAATATATTTTAAAAGGACTCAAAGAGCTCTCTGGCCCTTCAAAAGATTATGAGATATTCAAAGTCCAAAAAAGGAACCAAAAACATGTTCAACTGTACTGTTATGTGGCAGACAACTGTAAAAACTATTTATTTTTTACTCAGAATCATTGCTGTCTATGGAGGGGTCAGAGAGCTCTCGGATTTCATCTAAAATATTTTAATTTGTGTTCCAAAGATGAACGAAAGTCTCAGAGGATTGGAATGACATGAGTGTAAGTAATTAATAAAATACTTTTTTTTTTGGGCTGAACTAATCCTTTAACTATGAGTGTAAAGCATTGGGCTCTATTTTAATAATCTAAGCGCAAATTTGCTATTTTAAGGACTGAAAAATATGGTCTGCGCCCTGGTGCATGGTCTAACAGGGTTGTGCTCATTCTCTTAATGAGTTCTGGGTGTGTTTTGAGCATAAGGTGCATTAAACCAATCAGTCTCATGTCCCATTCCCTTTAAGATTCAGTTGAGTGGCACCATGGCGCATTTGCTATTTACATGGCGGACTTTGTAAGTGGAAAAACTGACTGCTTCACTAGTGAGAAAACAGATAAACAGACCACCTGCAGCGAGGATAAAGAATGAGCCTCCTCCATTCGGCCTCTTTACTTTCTCTTTACTTTAATTTTACTCTTTACTTTACTCCTTTACTGTAGTGGAGTGAGGAAATGGTGGAAACTCACTCTACTGAAGGCATCCATTAGCCTACATATTTAATTTCATTTGTTAAGTGCAAAGATTTGTTTCAAAACTATTTCTAACTTCTTTTCTAATTTCCAGGAAATGAATAAATGAACAACAATAACGAAGTGTGCTCAAAAAATTGAGTTATGTCCAAACACACGTCCTATTCTTATGCCCCATATGGTGATGCAGACATCTCCAAAACCCGACAGATGGACAAATCTAAACTTGAATTTATTAAAACAAATATAAATATGCATATAATAAATACTACTACTACTAATAATAACATTATACAAATGCAAATTGTCATGAATAAACTGAAAAAAGCGCCCCGACATGAAGAAGGCATGGAGGCAGTGGTTTTTATATTTATGTAGAAAATAATAATTTTTGTAACATTTTAATCCTTTAATTTTTTCCTTAGTAAAGATATTTGTGTATTGCTGTACATCCATGTGTGTATTAAACAATGTGTAAGTGTTTTGGACCGCATAGGACTTTATACAAGCTTTCAGTTGGTCAATGGCACAGTCTATTTCAGTTCCTCAAAATAGCAATGAGCCAACAAATGCGCCTTAACACACCTTCTTTTTACACCAGCACACCCATGAGTCCACAAAGTGGCAAAATGTGAAAATTAGGGTTGTGCTGGTCTGAACTTAATAAATAAATCAATTCATAATTACATTAAAAATAAAATAATCATTTAATAATCGAAATTGAGGTAAAGTGTTCAATTAATTGAGGTTTTGATTTTAGGAAATAATATATGCCGGCAGCTAGCTCTCTGCAACTCTCACATGGTCGCCCACTGAAGCTAAGCAGGGCTGCACCCGGTCAGTACCTGGATGTGAGACCACATGGAAAAGCTAGGTTGCTGCCGGACGTGGTGTTAGTGAGGCCAGCAGGGGGCGCTCAACCTGGGGTCTGTGTGAGTCCTAACGCCCCAGTATAGTGAAGGGGACTCTATACTGCTCAGTGATTGCCGTCTTTCGGATGAGACGTTAAACCGAGGTCCTGACTCTCTGTGGTCGTTAAAAATCCCAGGATGTCCTTTGAAAAAAGTAGGGGTTTAACCGCAGTATCCTGGCCAAATTTGCCCACTGGCCTTGGTCCATCATGGCCTCCTAACAATCCCCATATCATAATTGGCTCCTCTCCACCAATCAGCTGGTGTGCGGTCTGGCACAATATGGCTGCCATCACGTCATCTAGGTGGATGCTGCACACTGGTGGTGGATGAGGAGATTCCCCCTAATGTGTAAAAGAGCTTTGAGTGTCCAGAAAAGCGCTATATAAATGTAAGGAATTATTCTTCTTATTATTAAAATGTCCTTAAAGTTTGTCTTTAGACCCATTTTACCCTACCTGTTAAACAAAGGCAGGAACTGCCATGCTGTCTCTCAATACATCAACATCAGAGCCTTAGAAAATGTGAGAGGAATAATAAAGGATATTAAAAAGGAATCCATCCAATATTTTTTTTATGGAACGCACCAAAATATGATGAACACAAGCATTACCGGTGTGCCCAAAATCAAAATTGTGTCTCCAGCTATAAAGCACAAATATCATATACTAGCACTCATAAACCAGTCTGAAATCCCTATCTGTTCACATAATCTTTGTTCAAACATCAATCAAGACGATCTGTGACAACAGCCAGTCTCAAAGTGAAGGACAAGAAGTCTATTTGTTTGCTTTGAGGATAGAATCACGAGGAAGCACAACAGCCGGAAAGAGAAGGCTTTATCTAGCTAAACTACTAACGCTTTAATCCACTACAGAGCCACACACACACACACACACACACACACACACACATACAAATCTGTGCATTTCTGGTCATTGTCAAATAATAGCTTTTCTTTTTAAGCACAAATAGTTTTAAAATATTCCTTGAAATGCAGATGAAATGGTAAGGAAAATCTGCTAGCAGCTGCACAGGGACTAGTATCTACAAACCACAATCTGAACCGTGAGGGATTTTAAAACACACTGTTAGCAGCATGTAAGAAGACGACTGCGGGGAAATACAGCATATTTTATGTTACTCACTGTAGTCCAAGCCTGGAAAATACAAAGAGAAGATGAGAATGACTGAAACATGAAAAGAAAAATACATGTAGACAGGGAAGTGATGACAGTTGAACACAGAAAAACCTTGTTCACGTATGGGATTAACATGCATTTTCGGTGTACAAATCAGAAACATTACTACATTAAAAGCGGGCTGTAAAAGCACACTAAGCATGTTTCACATAGGCGTAAATGCAAATGCTTTTTTGTTATTTACATACAGTATAGTACAAGTAATATGTACTGTATTTGGTGGTTTTTGTGGAAAAGCCTTGGATGGTTGCAATACAGCTAAATAGTATCTGAATATTCTCTGAAAATGAAATGCATGTTAATATCAGATGTAAAGAGGAATGAGATGTGAAAATGAGCAAGTTAAATAGAGAGAAAATACAACAACTCATCCATTCAACCATTCGTTACACATGTAAAGGGGATTTTTATTACCATAGAGTAAATAAATTAATATTTCAGTGGAATGCCAAACTAAAGAAAATACTGGTAACATTTCACCTCAAAATTAATAATAATAATAAAAAAAAATTAAGAAAATTGGAATAAATTGAAATAAATTAAAATATATTAAGTAAATATATAAAGTATTATAAGGGCTAAAACATTTCCCATATTCAAATTAAAACTGCAATAATCAATGAATCTAAATGCATTTTTCAGGGTTTCTGCAAATTTCATCGTCAAATTTAAGATGTTATAAGACCCCTTTTAAGACCATCAAGAATTACATTTTAGAATAATACAGGGTTAAACACTAAGGAGTTTTTCTAATGGCCCGGTATTATCATGAGGAATTGTGTAATTGTTTTTAGTTTTTTTTCACTGATTAGAGAATTTAATTTGGGGGTTTTGCTGTAAAAATGTCTAACGGCTGTTGTGAATTGTATCTCTTTGCAATAAAACATTTAAATGCATAAAAAATAAGGTGTCATTGAGATGTATTGTGGGTGATTGGATCGATGTTGGCCCAACAACTTTACAAATTTTAATTTCAAATTTAAGACCTGTTTAAAATGATTTAAGACCTAAAACAAAATATTTCAGCGAATTTAAGACCTTTTTAAGGCCTAAAATTTAGTTTTTGAAATTTAAGACATTTTTAGACATTTTAAGACCCAGCAGACACCCTGATTTTAGAAAACGAAAACTAATAATAGTGACAAAACACACCAAAATTACTAAGGTATCAACATTTTTAATTAAATCAGAATAAATAACATTACAAGCTAATTAAAAACTATTTATAACTGTGTTCAAAGTAACCGGAAGTCATTAATTTTCAATGGGAGCCGGCGGCGATAAGCAGCGAGGAGCAGCTCGGCGTGTCTTTGTGTGGGCATCGAGGAGAGTTGAAATCAAGACAACTTTATCGGAATGTTGAAGCACCGCTTGATAGGATTCCAGAGAACACAGTCACTGTGAACTTTGGTTCCGACCACAGTTGTTCCAAAGAGTTTGATTATTGCGGTGGCTGGATTTCCAATTATTTACGATGTTTTCTTACAGGGAAACACATTTTAAAAAGTTACTAGCGAGTTACTGATGTGGATTAATGTTATATATATATATATATTTTTTTTTTTCTTAAAAAAAGCAGGAATCTCATGGTAACTATAACGACAGTACAAAACAGTATTGCTGCTTCCGAATATTTCAGACATATGGGCACATATTGGATAAGTGGAGCAAAGCCACACCACACACAACAACTTGTTCTTCCATAGTTTAATTTGATAAAAAAGAGTACAACATTTTCATGCTAGAAGGCATATTTTTATGCAGTATTGTAACTGATTTGCTGATATGCTGCAACAGCCCCTTTAAATACAAGACCAATGAAGCGAATTTTGATGCTCTCGCCGGCGGAGCAGTAAAGGCAGACAGCGTTGTCGCCAGGGCAGCCAGAGCAAACTTTGATGCTCTTGCCGCCTTCGGTGTGAATGCACAGTAAAACCTTCTTAAACAAATTTTTTATGTCACAAAATATGATTTATTATTTATTTCGTAAAAAAATGAAAACTAAAATCTGTCTAAAGGTCAAATAAAGAAACAATGACTAATTTAAAAGCAAAGTTAAAACAAAACAAAACTGTTAAAATACAGTATATGTACTAGATGGCCTCATAAATATATACACGTGTGCGTTTATTACTTATTTCTTTAGCTTTTGAGGTGAAATGCACGTTTAAAAACAAACCATCATTCAATCAGTGAATCTGTCTTTCTCTCTGAGTGTCAAAGAGAGATTTAAAGACTATTTTGCAAGTCTGCTGACAAGCTACTGTTTTTTTATTCATAGCCAACAAAATAACAAACGCTTTGGCCAAACGCACAAGCAAACAAAGCCCGCCCTGATGTTGCTTTCTGTTGATGGTATTAAACTGCTGTTCAGGCCCACAGCCCAGCAATCTCAGCATCTACACTAATGGATTCAATACAAAACCACGTCTTTTCCCCTGTCTATTTGTGTTAGCAACTGCATTTGTTTTGATTGCGTTAAATCAAAAGCACTTTAAAAGGCTTTACCTGAGGGACGCAGATGCTGTGCTGCGGCCATAATCTTTTAATCTATTAACATTTCATTCCACTCACAACAGCCTTTAGCTTAGCAATGGACTCCTGCTGCACTAAACACATGTGTCCAGTGAGCACATCTCCAATCATTGACTTTATAGTAAAGCCAGACGCGCAGCTAATTTAATAAAATAACAAAAAGTGCCTTCAGGATGTCAATAAGGAACAGTATGTAGCTTTGGAGAATTATACAAAAATACTAATTTATAATAAATTAAGGGATAGTTCACCTTAATTGAAGCGATAAGACATAAATAAATGAAAAATATTCTTAATTTATTAACTCATATATGTAGATGTTATTTTATTAAGCAGAATATTAAAGGGGAAATTAAATGGGCTTTGTAATTATTAAATTAATTAATTTAAATTAATATTAAATAATGATGCTGCAAATAATGTTCAGTTTCTTGCACACTGTAAAACACCTTTGTGCCTTCATTTCTTTTAGTTGAATAAAATGAACTTAAATCAGTCAAACTACTAATAATATTACATTAAACTTTGTATAGCTAAAAAAAATAGTTGAAACCTGATTAAGGTATTGAATTAAGTTAAAGTAACATTAAAAACTTTTGTTGTCATGATTTTTTGTTATATAATTTATTTTTTTACAGTGCATTTACTATAGCATTTTGCTTCATAACATCTGCATTGTCGTCAAGAGCTAATGGAATTAATTTAGTCTGAATGTGTTGTTTTTTTCATTTGCATTTCACAAAACTTTCACAGTTTCAACTAAAAATCTTCTTTAATGTCCTACTGAAGGAAAAAAAATGTCATTTTGGATTGTCTGAGAGTGCATAAATCAACAGCAAATTATTCATTTTTATGTGAAATATGCCTTTAATATTCTGTCATTTTTTAAATGCCCTTGTCATTCCAAACCCGTGTGACTAACTTTCTTCAATGAAGCATGAAGGATATTCAGCAGAGTGTATGAAATGGAAATATTTCTTTATAAATATGTAATGATTGTGTGGGATAGTCATTTAAACAATTCGTTATATTAATAGCATTCATATTGATGCTATAACTGCATAAAGTGAACTGCATGCTGTCAAGATTTACAAATTTGGTGCAAAACCGATTACTATATCTAATAATATTGCAATTCCTTTTAAAATGATTTTTTAGGTGTGTGATCTGAATGAGTTAGACCATGAACTTGCCACACTTCTGTGATATACTTCAATAAACTTTACTGCACTTTATATTTGCTCTGGATATTAAGCAAATATTTCCACATAGCGATGAATATTTTGGATGGAGAATTTAATTTCGTTAAAGTCGCCCACGAGTTTGAGCTTTGTGACTTGTTATGCATACACAAACAGCTGGATAAAATACTAGAGAAAAAGAAAACATGAAAATGCAGCATATAACCGCTTTAAGAACTCACCAGTGATGATTTTGAAACTGTAATTCATGACCCTTTCTTAACTGGTGGGTTGTGGTCCATAAGAAGGTCTGTTTAGAGTGTGTTTGTGATTTAAAACTTATTTTGAAAAACATGCATGAAAACATGACCCAGTTCAAGTAAATAGTACCAGAAAAAACGTCTGCGGTCAGATAAGATGTTGTCTGGCTATATGTCAGTGTCATTTTTCTAATGTTATTTTCATAAACTATTATGAAATAAAAGTCTCTTACCACAGAAAATGTTTCTTCAAACTTTTCTTATCTGTTAGTTCGCAGCTCACACTCTTCTACTGTATGTGCAAAAGTGGCAGCATTTGCTGGATGTTACTTCAGAGTTACAGTGTTAATTAGTAAGTAGTCAACCCAGGCTTATTCTGAAAACGTACCCCATATACATTTCTGGAGAGTGCCAAATACATCCCAGGAAGTAAATTTTTTAGCAGTTTTTGTTTTCGTGAATCCACCAGAGGCCGCTGTGTATGCTTTTTGAGATCTCAAATTTCTCTTGCGAGTGCCATTCGCTCCTGCTCTTCTCGCATAAATCCACCAGAGGCCACTGTCGACTGACTGACTGACCGATCGACTGACCCACCCTCCTCCATCCCTAAACCCAACCGATAGTGTTTTCAAAAGCACCAACTGACCAACGCCCACCCACTTTTCTAATCCCAACCAACAGTGTTTTCAAAAGCAATCCAGAAGAAAAAAAAGCCCTCGTAGCAGTCTGATTTTTTCCACGTTTTCAGATTTTACCACATTCTCACCCTGTTATTTACTTGTTTATTAAATTTTTTTGGCTTTTGTTTTTGTCTTACTTGCTTTCTGGAACCGTTCTTCCCTGGACCCCGTCATCGCAGTCAACTCTGCTCTACGTCACAAGTCCGCCGACGTACGTGGTGAGCCACTGGACAAACTGGTAACAGCGGGAAAGCCACCCATATGGAGGTAAGCGGTCAGCTGGTAAGTGCTAAAAGGAACGGCCTCACACCACCCTGTAGCATTTTTTTTTTAATACGTACCTCTGGCTACATAATTTGCGATCTCCAGAAATGTATATAGGGATACGTTTTCAGAATGAGCCTATGTTATAAGTAGTTACACCATAACTAGTACTTGCTGGGATTTATTTGCATAGAAGTGTCACATTCATTCTTTTAATCAAGAGCAGTTTCAATAAGTTTCATTAAAGGGGTGCTATAATGCTATTTCATGCATACAGAGTTTTTCCACAAAGATTTGGACTCTTGTGCTCAAGCATGGGTCAGGTTTCAAAAAATTATTTTGATGTAACATGAGTATCTTTTCCAAATATTGTACCTCCAGAGCATAATTAGTTTTGCATTTTTTGGATATGTAACTATGGCAGTGGTTCTCAATTCCGGTCCTCGGGCCCCCCCGCCCTGCAAATTTTGTATGTTTTCCTTACTTAACACACCTAATTCAGATCATCAACTCATTGCCAGAGA
Organism: Danio jaintianensis; assembly: GCA_903798115.1. NCBI lineage: Eukaryota > Metazoa > Chordata > Actinopteri > Cypriniformes > Danionidae > Danio > Danio jaintianensis. The sequence continues at coordinate 7,870,111 of CAIGQV010003909.1, read as the reverse complement.
AATCCATGAACTTATCCTTGTGTGTCAAATAAGAGAGACATACAAAATGTGCATGGCGGGGGGACCCGAGGATCAGAGTTGAGAACCACTGAACTACAGGCAGAAGCCCCTTTATGGGTGCTTTTCGTGAAATATCGCAAACGAGACCAACATGTGAGCGCAACTACTGTATCACGCCATAACAAACAAACACTATAAGCCCATTCACACGTAAGTTTTAAATGCTTGATAAATACTTGACCCCCCTTCGTGAGTAATTTAGAACGCATAACTTTTATATTTCCATGTTGAAATGCCAGGTTTATGACATGAAATGCTACAGCCCCATGCGCTGCAGAGAAGAGAAGAGTTGTTGTTCCCGTTTTTAGTTTTTTTTTTTTACAGTGATATCACAGAATGTAGTCAGTAGCTAAGTGGAAGCTGGTGCATTTGTGCACTGTTGACTGATTTTTTTGTTGTTGTTTTTTTTCGGAAAGGATCTGAAACCTGTCACTTTGTCTTAAAAAAAAAAAAATTAAAAAAAACCAAAACTAAAGACTTTTTAGAGAAAAGATGGATGCAATAGTATTCTAAACATTTCATGATAGTATTGTGTTTTACATTTTTTACATACACTACCTGACAAAAGTCTTGTCGTCAATCCCAGTTGTAAAAGCAACAAATATTAACTTGACTTGTAGTTGATCATTTAGAAAAGTGGCAGAAGGTAGATTTTTCCGATGAATTATCTGTTGAACTGCATCCCAATCATCACAAATACTGCAGAAAACCTATTGGAACCCGCATGGACCCAAGATTCACACAGAAATCAGTCAAGTTTGGTGAGGGAAAAATCATGGTTTGGGGTTACATTCAGTATGGGGGCGTGCGAGAGATCTGCAGAGTGGATGGCAACATTAACAGCCTGAGGTATCAAGACATTTGTCTTGCATTAGATTGCATTTACCACAGGAGAGCACAAATTCTTCAGCAAGATAGCACTCCTTCTCATACTTCAGTCTCCACATCAAAGTTCCTGAAAGCAAAGAAGGTCAAGGTGCTCCAAGATTGGCCAGCCCAGTCACCAGACATGAACATTATTGAGCATGTCTGGGGTAAGATGGAGGAGGTATTGAGAATGAATCCAAAGAATCTTGATGAACTCTGGGAGTCCTGCATTTGCCATTCCAGATGACTTTAGTAATAAGTTATTTGAGTCATTGGAGAGATGTATGGATGCAGTCCTCCAAGCTCACGGGAGTCATACACAATATTAATTCTTTGTCCACCGCACCATGACTTTATATTCTATACTGTACATTATTTTTGTTAAGTGACAAGACTTTTGTCTAACCTAAAGTCAGACCTTACTGTCCTAATTAAATAATTAAAAATCAAGACATGATCATATTTTATTTTGGTAAAATAAGCGTAATCTAGAGGCCTTTGCCTTTCATATAAGCCACTTCTGATACCAAATGATCAACTAGAAGTCAAGTTATTATTTGTTGTTCCTAAAACTTGGCTAGGCAACAACACTTTTGTCAGGTAGTGTATTGTAGAAAATGTTTTAGGTAATTTTTTTTTAGGAAAAAAATAATAATATTGTTTCATAGCTTAATGACTATAGAAAAATGTGGGTCCCCTGGCTAAACCAGTCGAAAACAACAGCTTTAAAAAAATTGTAGATTTGCATATGCAATGGACTAAAGTTGACAACTTTTACTACACACAATTTTCAGTAAGAAATTGCTAGTAAATTTAGCAAACAATTACAAAGAAATGCCACAAAACGTTGAAGTATATTTCACTTGTCCAAGTAAGCTACACAGGTTGGGAATGATGGCAGAGATTTATGACAGAAAAACTGTTTTTGAGGTGAACCATTCTTGATTTTCCACACAAGTCAACGCACACACTTTCTCATTTTCTGTAAACATCTACGAGCGCACACACATTATGTTAATTGCCTCTCAGCTGTCATTTGTGAAGGTTGAAGGCATTATTTAGGACAGGTTGACTTACATGCCACCGTCTCCCAGCTCCTCGTACAGATTGGTCTGAGCGCCACCACCGCCACCACCACCGCCGCCGCCGCCACCTCCTGTTGATTTGCCCGCAGGAAGTGCCATCTGGATACGGGCGGTTTTGGCACATTCGGCCTGCCTCCTGTAAAAAGCACCCCCAAAAGAGTGAGTTTCCTTCTCTCAATAGTCTCATTTCGGCTCTATTATCGCAGGATATGAGGTCTGGATATGAGCGGCGACTCTCATTTGATCTGTTCCAGCACTTTTTATTCATGCGATGCAAAATATCATGGGTTATTCAACACCTTTCACACTGAGATGAGGTGTTTTATTAGAAGGGAAGCGAACCGGGCTCACTTTGTACTCTATGAGGTCATGAAACCAGTCATTTCGGGTTCATTTTCAAAGGCATTGCTATTGTGCTGGAATCAGAGAGAATGTGCTCCGCTCTTCATCTCAATTCATGCATTGGCCCTTGTACGCTCGTGTTTTAAAGGATTGAACTGAATAACGAGGGTATGAAAGCACAAGCTCTCTGGCAAATAATTTATCAAAAATAAGAAGTTGAACTTACTCTTTGAATCTGAGCGCAGAGTCCACATGCAGCCACAGGAAGAGGAAGAGGAAAGGAGAATTAGTGGATGATTATGCGCAAGAACAATTCAACACAGTAGAAAAGTTAATACAGTATAACATCATTCAATTCAATACAGTGTACCCAAAACTACTGTATAACACCAGGGGATTGGTTTTAAAAAGTATAATATAATATTGGACTGTGTCACATGTTTCAATCCTGATTTTGTACCTATTATTCCACTATTACTGTTTTTATTATAATTTACCTTTGTGTTGGGTTGATCTCAGAATAAAAGAATTATAAAAAAGTATAATATAATCAGGGCTGCACGATATTGGAAAAAACTGACATAGCAATATTTTTATTCACTGTGATATATATTGCGATATAATGCCATTTCACCAGATGACTTGAACAACTTGCATAAAATATAATAAAAAAAAATGACAAGGATAGTTAAAGGGCGACACAGTGGTTCAGTGGTTAGCACTGTCACCTCACAGCAAGAAGGTCGCTGGTTCAAGTCCCGGCTGGGGCATTTCTGTGTGGAGTTTACATGTTCTCCCCGTGTTCGTGTGGGTTTCCTCCGGGTGCTCCGGTTTCCCCCACAGTCCAAAGACATGCGCTATAGGTGAATTGGATTAACTAAATTGGCCGTAGTGTATGTGTGTGAATGAGTGTGTATGGATGTTTCCCAGTGATGGGTTGCAGCTGAAAGGGCATTCGCTGCGTGAAACACATGCTGGATAAGTTGGCGGTTCATTCCGCTGTGGCGACCCCTGATTAATAAAGGGACTAAGCCGAAAATAAAATAAATGAATAATATAATATAATATAATATAATATAATATAATATAAAAAAAATTAAGATACTATAATAGATTTTAATATGATATATATTATAAAACAACATAATACAATATAAATTATAACAATTTAATTCATATTTAAAAAACATATTATAAAATAAAATAGCAATGTTTGTGACCCAGTAATTAATTATACCTGACTTGTACAATGCAAAAAATTCTTTTCTTGCTTAGACATTTTCTCATTTCTAGTTCAAATATCTAAAAATTCTTAAATCGAGAAGCATTTTCTAGACAAGTAAAAAAAATATTGTTTTGTTTTGAGAAATAATCAATTACAATTAAATGATTTTAACAAGCAAAACAATCTGCAAATACGGTAAGTAAAATAATCTTGTTTTTTTAGGTCTGAAAGAAGATTATTTAAGATTAGACAGACAATTTAGCTTACTTTAGGGACAAACTCACTTAATTTTGACTTCTTATTTCTGAAAACAAACCACTATATCTTAATGATTTAATAACTTTAAATATTTAAACACAACAATAGAAAAACTCCATGTAAGAAAAGCATTTCTTTCCAGTGTATGTACTTTTCCAAAAAAACAAATAAATTTTCTAAATTGGGTTAATCAGCACATTATGCTAATGATTTTGATTTTCATGTATAATTTGATTTGTAGTCCAAACTGTAATTTCACAAGCCACAGTTTTAACGATGGAGATCATAGGAATGTTTGTGTTTGAAGCTGCTGCTGAAGGTGTGTGTGTGTGTGTACATGTTTTTGTGACAGGACACAAATCTGTATAATGACATAGGTATGACACAGGTATTACAAAAAGGAGGTGAAATATGAGGACACAGCTGATGTCCTCATTTCTCAAAAAGCTTATAAATCCCACAGAATGAGTTTATTTCAGAGAGTAAAGCTGTACACTGTTTCCTGTGATGGTTGGGGTTAGGGCAATACAAAATACGGTTTGTGCTGTATAAAATCAATGGAAACCTATGTAATGTACCCACTTTTCACAAAAACAAACATATGTGTGTGTGTGCATGTGTGTGCGTGTGTGTGTGTGTGTGCGTGTGTGTGTGTGTGTGCATAATTCATGCTGTAAAATGTAATAAGAGCACAGAAGGATAACCCCTGTTTATCCTGCATCTCCACAGTGGAGAAACAATACAGCTCTGAGCATTAACCTCTCTTTCTCTTTCTCTATGACCTTCAATCTATTTCCTAGCTTTGTATTTCGTCCACACTCTCTCTGGTTTTGACCCTGGGCTTCCTGCAGGCTATCAAACACACAGCCTCTACATATTACTTATTTAAACACAATGCAGTTACTCAGACCAAAATGCAAGATCTTGTTTTGTGCCTTTGAATCCTGTGACTCCTAATTTTCAACTTTAATATAGGAGTCAAATATTAAAAATGAACTATTTAGGCTATGTTTACATTAGTGCTTTTTTGTTTAAAAATCCACACATTTTTGCTAAGGTTATGCATGGCATCCACACTACTCCAGACATTGAAAACTGAGACTTTTGGAAAAACTACAAAGCCCAGTTTCAGTTTAAAAACAAATTTAATTTCAGTTTAAAAACTTCTGCGTTGGATTTTAGAGACGACAGAGCAACATTAAGACGATTAAAACTAAGTTGTGTGTTCCCACATTTACAGTCAGATTGGCTCCTCTGGATCATAGTGTTTACTTTTCTGATTCATCAAGCCCTGATCATAAGACCAATTTAATATTAATTGTAATAAATGCCATTATAATTTAGGTTTCATAGTTTACAATTTCATAAAATTTAAGCTTCTGACATTTAGCATTCAGTTTTCAGTTGTGTAGTGTGGAAATACAGTTGAGGGCAAAATTAAAATGATTAAATCTTTTTTCAAATATTTCCCAAGTGTTGTTTAACAGAGCAAGAACATTTTCACAGTATTTCCTATAATATTTTGTCTTGTTTCTTGTAGTTTGCCTGGAATAAAAGCAGTTTTAAATTTTTTTAAGGTCAATATTATTAGCCCCCCTTTTTCGATTGACTAATTAACCTAGTTAAGCCTTTAACTTCACTTAGTATCTTAAAACATTAGTAGTTAAATTTTATGTACTGTCATCATGGCAAAGACAAAAAAATAAGTTATTAGAAATGAGTTATTAAAACTATTAGGTTTAAAAATGTGTTGAAAAAAGCATATCACTGTTAAACAGCACTTTTTATTAAATATATAATATATAATATTTATTAAATAGCAATTATTATTATAATTTTTTTTAATCACATGAAGGCTAATAATTTTGCCTGTATATATTTTCTGATGAGGAAACACTAGTATGAACTAATATAATATACTTGGACAGGTGTTGAAAATAAGCAAGTCTGCTAGAGTGCTCAAAATAATTTGAATACACCCCATTTTGAAAATTTATATTTTTATCCATTTCTCAGTGAATATAGGCAATGTATTTTGGTGCATTTAAACAAAACAGATTTATTAAACGGATATATATATATATATATTAAAATAATATTTTAGTCACCGAACATCTTTAGAAATAGAAAGATAATACAATTAAATTAATGCGAACTATTGGGAAAAAAATTACAAACTACAACATTTCAACAAAATTTTGTACATTTTTTGTTTTTTCTTAGATTTTGCTCTTTTAAAAAAAAACTATTTAATATTTTTCCCTAGCACAATTTTGGGTGTACTAACTTTGGACCGTTATTATAAGTTATTTTGTTAGATTAGCTCCAGATTTGGCTTCAGTACTGACTAGTCTAATGTATGTGCACAAATGTATGCACTCATTTATGTTGTATAACACTAAAACAAATGCACATGGTTTGTACAGTGTAATTGTGATGTCCATGTCAAATAAATCAAATCAAATCAATTTGAAAACACCATATTAAAACAGAAATGCACTAATCATAGCCTTATCATGTGCAAAATGCTGTTCAAGTTGTGTGTGTGTGTGTGTGTGTGTGTGCGTGCGTGTGTGCGTGCGTGTGTGTGTGTGTGTGTGTGTGTTTGGCTGTTTGTGTTTGCCCTGTGATTCTCCATCTGTTACGTATTTACACAATGTCTGGTGACGGGCTCATCGGTGTGTGTGCAGAAGGTCAGGATCTCGGAGGAGCTGCAGGCTTTCAGTAGACGTGACGGATGGATCCAATGCCTGGGATATGTCACAAATGCTTATAATTAATCTGCTTTCACACAGAGCTGGCTGGGAGATTAGCCTGTTAGCATGGCTAATTACTGAAAAAAAATGCCATTTTAATACCTGGCACACAGTGCTCATTTCCCTCACCTACTGTGTGTGTGTTTTCCAGACTGTCCTCAGCAGTTACAGACTGTACAGTAAAATGCCTTCAGGAATATACATGAGCAGCTCAGAGACGGAAAGTGTGAGAATTACACTGTCTTTATGTAATAAATGCATATGTAAAATATTAGCTGTAGGTTAAGTGTGTGCAAACACGTGTAGTTCCCGCAGTTTGACTGTCAACAACATTTTCTTCTGGAGAAAATGTCAGATTTAGACACTGTCAAAAAAAGACAAAAGTTTTTGCCTTTTTATGTGATTTTCTTATGTATGAATATAAGTTGCATATGTAATATATAAACATTTGTCAAATGAAAGAAAATGAAGATAAAAGTGATTTTTAACAAATAATACAGAAAAATAAAAATAAAAACAGCTTGTTTGTTAATAATAAAATATATATTTTTAAAAATATATATATATTTTTTTATTTTAATTAATATAATAATTAATTAAGGCTTACTAATATACTACAATTACTAATATTAATAATAATAATGTGTCATTGGTATCATAAAATAAAATTATCTGGAAAATTAAGAGATAAAATCACCTCTTTAATTAATACTAAAATTAAAAAAATATATATATATTTTTTTTTTATTGTATTTAATTATTTTCATGGCTTACTAATATGCAACAATTACTACTGTTATTTATAATAATTATAATAATAATAATAATAATAACAATGACAACTACAATAATAATAAGAACAAGAATAATTTGTAATTTATATCATAAGTTAAATTAAGTAATCTAAAAAAAAAAATATATATATATATATATATATATATATTTATTCATTCATTAATTTTATTTTCGGCTTAGTCCTCTTATTAATCTGGGGTTGCCACAGCGGAATGAACCGCCTATATATATAATTGTTATTTAAGGTTGACTAATACTACTACTAATATTAGTATTAGTAGTAGTAATAATAATAATAATAATAATATTTTGTGTAATTTGTAACAAAATTAAGTGATCAGATGGAAATATTAATGTGAATATATTGTAACAATAACAGCTAACACTTATAATTAACAGCTATTATTACCATTGTTATTGTTGTTATTATTATTATTATTAATATTATTATTATAATTTAGAAGTAGTACTCACTGTTTGTAAGTAACCATGACGATGAGGATGGCAGGGATGCAGCAGAGAATGATGATGATGGCGAGGGCCAGCAGAGCTCCTTCAGTGTAGCCCACGGCCTGCGCTGCTTTCTTCACCGTGGCCACTATATCAGGAGAGCGGATCTCCAGAATGCGCCCGCCCTCGCCCAGATAAGGCTGAAACTCCTTATTGATGTCCAGAATCTTGCCATCCAGAAATCTGACAAACACACAAAGTTATATATAAATAAAATATATTTTATATAAATAAATAAAAAAAGAACAAGCCATGTAGTCTTTTTAAGTGGTAATAATAATGCAACTATTATAGTATTAAAAATGTATTTAATAAAATAATAAATATAGGTGGTGTAATAATAATAATTCTAGTTGATCATTTGGTATCAGAAATGGCTTATATGAAAGGCAAAGGCCTCTAGATTACACTTTACACCAACATAAAATATGATCATGTCTTGATTTTTAATTATTTAATTAGGACAGTAAGGTCTGACTTTGCTTAGACAAAAGTCTTGTCACTTAACAGAAATAATGTACAGTATAGAATATAAAGTCATGGTGCAGTGGAAAAAGAATGAATATTGTGTATGACTCCCGTGAGCGACTGCATCCATACATCTCTGCAACGACTCAAATAACTTATTAATAAAGTCATCTGGAATGGCAAAGCAAGCGTTCTTGCAGGACTCCCAGAGTTCATCAAGATTCTTTGGATTCATCTCCAATGCCTCCTCCTTCATCTTACCCCAGACATGCTCAATAATGTTCATGTCTGGTGACTGGGCTGGCCAATCCTGGAGCACCTTGACCTTCTTTGCTTTCAGGAACTTTAATGTGGAGGCTGAAGTATGAGAAGGAGTGCTATCCTGCTGAACAATTTGCCCTCTTCTGTGGTTTGTAATGTAATGGGCAGCACAAATGTCTTGATACCTCAGGTTGTTGATCCACTCTGCAGATCTCTTGCACGTATACTGAATGTAACCCCACACCATGATTTCACAAAACTTGACTGATTTTTGTGTGAATCTTGGGTCCATGGGGGTTCCAATAGGTCTTCTGCAGTAATTGTGATGATTGGGATGCAGTTCAACAGATAATTCATCGGAAAAATCTACCTTCTCCCACTTTTACAAATGATCAACTACAAGTCAAGTTATTATTTGTTGCTTTTGACGACAAGACCTTTGTCAGGTAGTGTGTGTGTATATTGTGTGTGTAGTGTGTATGTATGTTCCTTTTAAAAATAACTACTCCACAAAACAAAACACAACACAACACAACACAAATATGGTATACAACAAATCTTAAACCAAAATCAGAATCATAAAAATCTTTGAGGCAGTTGTTTTTGTGACAGAAATATCCACATTGTACCAAAATGTGACAGTGACAGCACAAAAACAAAATAAACAAATTGACAAATGTATGTAAAAAGAAATGTCAATGTCATATATGCCAAATGTTTGTGGTGTTCCTTATAAATAACATAAAACCCATAATTTACCAATAAAACCCACGCTTTGGATCTGTTTCATACACAAACACAGCATGCACCTGCATAGCAAGCGCATCTTAAATCACAAAGCAAACATCTTCAGGACGACACAACACTAAGCATTTCCTTTTGCAAACCCTGTCTGTTTCCACTGTCCTGACTCTGAAGAGAGCTGACTGACAGACAGAGAGATGCTGAAAACATTCAGTGTCAATCCACAACACCTCCAGCAGAGCATCGGGAGCCAACAATCTGCTAATGAGGACAGCGAGCGTTCAGCTGAATTTAGCCTTTTTCCCACTCATCCTACAGGTTACCAGGCAACATGATGAGCAAATCCTCATTCACCCTGCATGGCTAAACGTCTTCAGCTGGAGTTATTATTTCAGCTGATAACCACAGCCACTCCTGTCATCATGTGGAAAAAATGAATCGCTTTTTCTGATCAATAATGTGTTTACATAGATCTGCAGGTTAAGTACTTTATAAGTGCCTGTGCTGGAGCTATTAGCCGTCCGGCGAAAAAGCATTATAGTGGAAGAAGAGGGTAAACAGAACTGTTCAAACACATAATCCATCCAGGTACAAAGACTGATTGATAAAAGAGTGTGTGTGAGTGCTTAATCACTCAAAAAGACATGAGCTATACAAGAGATGAGGATGAAGAGATCCGGAGTTTTCAAGGTGCATTAAGGAACTACTCTGAATTTACATCTGACTGCTTTTCATTTAAAGGATTTTATTTGAATTCTAATTACTCGTCTTGTTGTTACGGACTGATGAAACACAAAAGAAGGTACTGAAAAAATGTCCATGTGTTCTATCGACTTTCATTTTATTGTAAAACAGAAATAGCAGAAAGATGCTTCACATGTCACTTTATTAAACTTTTTTTGGGGGGGAGAATAGATAGATGTCCCATAATGCTATTTGAAAATGTAAATAAATGGAAAACACTCATAAATTCTGAGCTATTTTAAAGTGTGCAAATTGAAGTGTATCGTCGTTGGGCCCCTAAATTGCCAGGGCCCTATGCTTATTGCTTTTATGCTTTTATTCCTAGATAACAACCGCCGAGATGTACTTTATCCCATTCATTGAAAAACCAATCAGAATCAAGTATTCCTGAGAGCCGTGTAATAAAAAAAAACTCACTCACTTGCTCTCCTTCGGTTTACTCCCTTAAAGGTATAGTTCACCTAAAAATGCAAGTTACCTCATCATTTACTCTCCTTCAGGTGGTTTTAAACCTTTATGTGTTTCTTCTGTTGAACACAAAAGAAGATATTTTGAAGAAGCCTGGTTGTTGGCACTTCCATAGTAGGAAAAAAAAATACTATGGATGTCAATGGGTGCCATCAACCAACATTCTACAAAATATCTTCTTTCGTGTTTAACGGAAGACAAAAACTCAAATAAATTTGGAAAAAAAATGGATGAGTGAATGATGACAGAGATTTCATTTTTGGGTGAACTATCCCTATAATGCAATTGAATTGAATCATTTATTAATGATAAATACAAAAAAAGTAAAACATTGCTAATTATGTCATGTTCTGCACTGCATGTTGAACAGAATAGAAACAGAGTTGAACCAACTAAAGAAGCAGACAAACATGCATTATTTTGTTTCATTTTTCAATTATAATTTCAGATCATCACATGCTGATTCAATCCCTGATTTGACAACATTCCAAGGTATTTTATTCCCAGATAACAACCGCCGAGATGTACTTTATCTTTCATACATTGAAAACCAATCAAAATCAAGTATTCCTGAGAGCTGTGTAATGAGAGTGTCACTCTCCTTCGGTTTACTCCCTTTAAAGGTATAGTTCACCTAAAAATGCTAATTACCACATCATTTACTCTCCATCAGGTGGTTTTAAACCTTTATGTGTTTCTTCTATTGAACACAAAAGAAGATATTTTAAAGAATGCTGGTTGCTGGCACTTCCATAGTAAGAAAAAAATACTATGGATGTCAATGTGTGCCATCAACCAGTATTCTTCAAAATATCTTCTTTTGTGTTCAACAGAAGACAAAAACTCCAATAGATTTGGAAAAAAACCAAAGGATGAGTAGATGATGACAGAGATTTCATTTTTGAGTTAACTCTCCCTTTAATGCACTTCAATTGAGTAATTTATTATTGATAAATACAAAAAAAAGCAAAACACTGCTAATTATGTCACATTCTGCACTGCATGGTGTACTAAATGAACAGAGTTGAACCAATTAAAAGATTGACCGAAGCAGACAAACATGCATTATTTTGTTTCATTTTTCAATTATAATTTCAGATCGTCACATCCTAATTCAATCCCTGATTTGACAGCATTTCAAGGTATTTTATTCCCAGATAACAACTGCCGAGATGTACTTTATCCCATACATTAAAAACTAATCAGAATCAAGTATTCCTGAGAGCCGTGTAATAAAATAAAACTCACTCACTCAATCAATCACTTACTCACTCACTCTTCTTCAGTTTACTCCATTAAAGGTATAGTTCACCTAAAAATGCAAATCACCACATCATTTACTCTCCTTCAGGTGGTTTTAAACCTTTATAAGTTTCTTCTGTTGAACACAAAAGAAGATATTTTGAAGAATGCTGGTTGCTGGCACTTCCATAGTAGGAAAAAAAATACTATGCATGTCAATGGGTGCCATCAACCAGCATTCTACAAAATATCTTCTTTTGTGTTCAATGGAAGACAAAAATTCAAATAGATTTGGAAAAAAAACGAAGGCTGAGTAAACGTAAATGTAACGCTTGGTGCACTAAATGAAAACAGAGTTGAACAAACTAAAAAAAGTGACCGAAGCAGACAAACATGCATTATTTTGTTTCATTTTTCAATTATAATTTCAGATCATTACATTCTGATTCAATCCCTGATTTGACAGCATTCCAAGGTACTTTATTCCTAGATAACAACCGCCGAGATGTACTTTATCCCATACATTGAAAATCAATCAGAATCAAGTATTCTTTGAGAGCCGTGTAATAGAATAAAACTCCCTCACTCACTCAATCATTTACTCACTCGCTCACTCTCCTTCGGTTTATTCCCTTTAAGGTATAGTTGACCTAAAAATGCAAATTACCACATCATTTACTCTCCTTATTTTGTTTCATTTTTCAATTATAATTTCAGATCCTCACATCCTGATTCAATCCCTGATTTAACTCGGCAATCCTTTATCTGTGTGAATCGTACAGAGAAACAGTGCGCTTTAACTCACGCTGTTACAGACATGCGGTCTGAGACAACAATGACTGTCTGTTTATATCATATTTCAGAGTCAATGGGCTTCAAACCAGCAGTGTGATTGGATTCATCCACTCGCTGAGCGACCGGACGGATTCTGGACAAAGGGAAAAACAGCTTCTGAGGGGAACTTTTGTGAGCGGCGAGTTGCAGCTCAGACTATAAAGCTTTGAAAAGCGCGTTTTGATTTTTATGACCTGAGACACAAGAAAACAACCTTGTCTCCAGCAGAACACATGAAAGGAGAAGGGCGAAGAAATCACAGCAGTCTGTAGAGACACACAAAACAACACACCAAACATCTGCATGAAACACACACACACATGTTCTCATCGGTGTAAAGAGACATTACAAACGAGATGAGAGTGTTTAAATGGACGATAATTGATTCATCATTTAATCTCCTTCATGTTGTTCCAGACTTGTTTTGAGTGTTCTCTTCTATGAAACATAAAAGGGGAAAAAATCCTTCTGTTCTGCATATTAAATGAAAATAGAAAGTACAAAATGATCCATAAAGTGGCCCATATGACTCATGCACTACATTCCAGCTCTGTGTCAATTGGAATACTTAAAATTCAGCTTAAATTACTGAAGGGTGATCTTCTAACAAAGCGAAAATCATACATAAAAAAATAAAATAAACTCTAGGTACTGCAATATAAACATTGATCAACAGTAGTAATGCATTTTAAATATACTGATTTACTAATTTGGTGATAGCATTCAATTAAAACTACAAAATTATCTGTAAAAGGTAGTGCATTTCCCTCCTGCACTACATTTCAACTATGTGTTAAACTGAATATAAAAATAAAATGATTAAAATGCTGAAGTGAAATGCAGATAAATACGTGATAGTAAAAATACGACTGAAATTAGACATTAACTATTGTAAAAGTGTTAAAAAAGTATTACATTATTAAAACTGTAACAAACAATAAATAAAAGAAAGCTATAGGGAAAAAAGCAGTTTAAGGAGAACAAAAACTATAATAAATAATAATAATAAATAGCTATAATAAATAATAATAAAAATATAATAATAAATATATGATAATAAAGCTAGACAAAATTAAAATTAAATATAATATTAAGAAAATTGTTTCCCAGTGATGGGTTGCAGCTGGAAGGGCATAAAAACATATGCTGGATAAGTTGGCAGTTCATTCCGCTGTGGCGACCCCAGATTAATAAAGGGACTAAGCCAAAAATAAAATGAATGAATGATTAAGAAAATTAAAGAGCCTATAATAATAACTAAGAAACTGAAATAATGAACTCAGTTTTATGAATTTAAGACGTACATACATATATACATGCATATCTGCATAAAAATAGAATAAATAAATAAATAAATATATGATTAAACGAACGAATGAACGAACAAACTAACGAAGCACATAACAAAAAATTTTTAAGAAATCTTTTATACCGTCTGCTATTATTATATTGAACAAATCACCATGAAGTAGTTTATATGGTATTCTGTGACACTGTGAATCTGTTTGTGGTTTTATAGCCAGTGTTGTGTGTTGGTAATCTATGGTGTAGGAAACTTTGTGTTTGTGCTTTGTGTTTGTGTTTTGTATTTCTGATGTTTGGTGATGTTTAGTAAAAAAAATTCAATAAAAAAGAGGCCAAAGACGAATTTCCACATGAGTGGACAATAAAGACTTCTAATTCTAATATAACCATTGCAAACCTTAACCAAAACTACGATACAAACTGAAAATATACAGTAGTTCTCAAAATTCCTTTGGCATACTGGTGACACTGTGCTCGACAGACAAACTGAACAAACGGACAAACTGAAACTCTTGAAAAGTCCAAATCTGCAAATGTAAAAATAGTTTTTTGAGTTTGGTTAAGAAAACAACAACAACAACAACTATTCCCAGAATATCTGATTCTCCAAAACAAAAGCGATTAAACAAAGACATCATCTTGAATCTGCACTTTCTCAGCTTTTCCTCTGAGACCCTCACATGCAATCCTACATCTGCTGAGATTTAAGAGAAAGAAACAAAAAAAAATTAATTAAAACTTAGATTAGAAATGTTGCAGTTCTTATTTCAATCAAACTCTTGAATTCATCTCTCAGCACAGTTCACCAGCAGCTGTTTCACTCCTGTCTGTATTTCTCTGAAGAAATGTTTCTGGTAAACTCTGAGCCATAACAAACACAACGTCTCACAGCCAGAGAAAATAAATGTGTGTAAGAGGAAGATGTGTGTGTGGACAGCAGAATAAGGCAGGTGGTCTGTGATCTCTAGTGTGTGTGTAAATATGAATGAGAGTGTGTGTTTGTGTGTGTATTGGCTCAGTGAACACACATTTGAGCTCAATCCTGATGCCAGACGTATTTCTCTGCTGACTCTCAGGGAACGGCAAGGTTTAAATGAGTGTAATTCTGCCTTTCTGGCCATCAGGGCTCTTTTTTTGAGGACGACAGGCCGTCCTGTACAACAGCTGCTTTCAGAAGCTTTACTTCTTGTAGATTTGCCACTATTATTTCACTTATCTATCTTGCAAGTTACTAATATTCAGATTAAAGCACAATTTAAATGATTTAATGGGTTAATTGAGTTAACTAGGCATGTTCGTTTAATCACTGAGCAACTGTGGCTTGTGCTGTAGCCAATCAAAAAAAAAACAACAACAACAAAAAAACAACAACTTTCTACCGATTAATTATATTGACCCTAAAATAAATAAATAAATAACAAGACTTTCTCCAGAAGAAAAAAAAGCTTTATAGGAAATACTGTGAAAATTTAATATTGAATTGAATATATATTAGGGGTGTGACGAGAGGCTTACTCCATGAGATGAGACACGAAATTCGGTTCACAAAAATGAGATGAGATGAGATTTTTACACTCTTTTTAGGAAATCTTCAACGATGAAATACATGAATGGAAAATATTTTATTCATCTGAAAAAAATCACAAATTGCAAAACAATTTAGGTGCTTTTTTAAAATCAACTTGTAATGAATGTCATTTTACTTCTATTTTAATGAATTCTATGCAGTAAAGGTCATGCACGTAGCAGGGTCGCTAGGGTCGTAGAAGGTCGCTGGTTTGAGCCCCGGCTGGGTCAGTTGGCATTTCTGTGTGGAGTTTGCATGTTCTCCCTGTGTTGGCGTGGGTTTCCTCCGGGTGCTCCCGTTTCCCCCACAGTCCAAAGACATGCGCTATAGGTGAATTGACTAAGCTAAATTGGCCGTAGTGTGTGTGTGTGGGTGTTTCCCAGTGATGGGTTGCAGCTGGAAAGGCATCCGCTGTGTAAAACATATGCTGGATAAGTTGGCAGTTCATTCCACTGTGGTGACCCCTGATTAATAAAGGGACTAAGCCGAAAAGAAAATGAATGAATGAATGAACGCATAAATGGAAAATAGATTTATAAATCACAAACTGCAAAACAATTTAGGTGCTGTTTTAAATCAACTTGTAATGAATGTTATTTTACATTTATTTTAATGAATTCTGCCATAAAGGACATGCAAACACTGCTAAATATTTAGCCATAAACTCTACTGACTGGCTTCTTCCCTGTACAGTTTCACATGAAAATCGAACTCCTTTGTACAAATGTAACCTTTTTAAAAAAATGTATGTAATCATCAATTTTTGGTTTTTAATTTTTCAGCAGTTTCACTTTCATTCAGCAATAGTTTCAGTTTTTTTCCGGACAGCATAAACGTGTGTTCGGTGATGATAATGATGATGACGACGGGTGTGTGTCCTGAAGGAGTTCACTGTGTGTGTGCGCTCTCGGAGGAGAAGTGTGTGTATGTGGTCCTTTACTGACTCGATAGGTGCAGAGAATAGTGTCAAACAGCTGTGTGTGTGTGGCTTATCCTGTCGCAAAATGCAGCTAAAGGTCCTACACAACGGTAATAGTTTGATTACAGCGTTTACATGCCTGTACTGTACTTCAATTATGCGACTAAAATAGGAATACTCCACATGTCTTATGACTTCAAGCATATCTAAAGTGCTATTCCATCGCATCTTCTGAGCCGTGGTTAATGTGTGTGGCTGCAGTTGTAGCAGCCTTTGCTTTTGGACGTGGCAAACTTTGAAGAAAACTCCGGTGAAGAAAAAAGCGATTACGTCACACTCACCCGCCCAAGCAAACAAGTGATGCGCAACTCTGATGCCAGCCTGGGTTGCCAGGTGTGTGCAAAGCATTTGATGTGTGGTTTAAATCCAAACCTACCTCCAATCTTCAGTGCTAAATTCACCCTCACGCTCCATCATAACATCACAACTTACGAGACAACTTTTCACCTCGATGAGAAATATCGTCGTGATCTCGCGAGATCTCGTCACATTACTAATATATATATATATATATATATAGTATTGAACATTGATTGCAGTGCTACTTTTCTATTATTTACTGTATATTTTATTTAATTTATATATTGTTTATCCGTATTTTGTTTTAAACTTTATTTTATTCTGTTTTATTCAATCGATTCAGTTTCAATTTTTACATTTTGTTTTCTGTCTCAGTTTTCAATTTACATTAGGTTTTAGTTTCATGTTAGTATGTTTTCAATTAAGCTATTTTTTTTTATTCGGTTTTAAAATGTTTTAAAGTCATCACAATAAACACAAAACATAAAGTCCAAAAAATATATATATATATATATATCAAATTGACCAAACTTTAACTAAAACAAATAGAGGAAGAGAAAGTTATTTAGAACAAACAAACAATCATTCAAAACATTGACAAAATCATTCATTCATTTTCTTTTCGGCTTAGTCCCTTTATTCATCAGGGGTCGCCACAGCGGAATGAACCACCAACTTATCCAGCATATGTTTTACACTCTTCCAGCTGCAACCGATCACTGGGAAACACCCATACACTCTCATTCACACACATACACTATGGCCAATTTAGCTTACCCAATTCACCTATAGCGCATGTCTTTGGACTTGTGGGTGAAACCGGAGCACCCGGAAGAAACCCACGCCAACACGGGGAGAACATGCAAACTCCACACAGAAATGCCAACTGACCCAGCCGAGGCTCGAACCAGCGACCTTCTTGCTGTGAGGCAACAGTGCTACCCACTGCGCCACTGCACCACCCACAATGACTAAATCCAACAATAAATCACAATAAAAAAACACACACACTATTTTTTCCCTACAAAATACTTTTATAATACATTTATTTTTACTCTGTATTTGGATTAAACAAACTCAACACAATTCTTGAGATTTTTAGGACAACTTAATTGTTTTATGTTCAATCCACTTTAAGCTGGTGAGCTGGCTCAACATCACCTGTAGGACACACTCCTCAATACACCAGACATTGTGTTAGGAACTCTCATATGCTTTACATGTTTGTTTCTATGTTTGTTTATTTAACTGCTATTTTCATCTATAACACTCCATTTTTGCATCTCGTTTAAATACACTATGAACAGCAGCTACGCTAATTATTTTCTTTATTCTCTATTTCCACCTGGGGATACTCATTCCGAGGACCCTAGAGACTATGCAGTGCCATTGATGCGATCCAAGACCTGTGAAGAGATGATCCCAAGGTATCCATAATCCTGGACTAGGTCGTATCCCGAGTTGATGCTGTGGTCGTCATGGAGAAATGGAGTGCCTGAGACTGATTCCTGAATGACCACTGTGATAAACGAGTCCCCACATTGATCCTGTGGGCCAACCTGACCACCTGCCGGTACCCTACTCACACCTGCAGCTTCTCCATGATGGACGTCCAACTTCTTCAGCCTCCAGCGCCTAGACTGCAGCTCTGAACAGGAAGTTTGGCCAGATGAAAAATGGACATGCCTAACAGAGCCTAGTTTCTCTAAAGGTTTTTATTCCCTTCACTTCGTCAATTGGTGAAGTTTTTTTTCCTCACCACTGTCGCCACTGGCTTCCTCGGATCGGGACTTGTGGAACTGTGCTTTGGTGGATTTGCTCTGCGGTGTTTAAACTTTCAGCAGTGAAATTTAGACCACACTGAACTAAACTACACTGAACTTCAACTCTGAAATCTGGACTTTACTAGAACTATGTTAAGCTGCTTTGACACAATCTACATTGTGAAAAGCGCTATATAAATAAACTTGACTTGACTTGACTTTAATCTTCTTTACTTGCTTAGTACCTAGATCAGTCATTTACTTAATAGTAATTAAATGTCCAGTCAAGATCTGCCAATGATTAGATTTACTTCTGATTGTGGTCTATTATTTTTCACTGAAGACCAAGAACAGGAAGTGATGATGATATGAGGAGGACAGAAGATCTTCAAATGTTGCAAGCCAGATTTAAACTGCATGCCAATGTCACTCCAGAACTAAATATCAGAGGTCTTCCTCATGTTGTTGAGGTGCGTGTGTGTGTGTGTGTGTGTGTGTGTGTGTGCGTGTGCGTGTGCGTGTGTGTGTGTGTGTGTGTGTGTGTGTGTGTGTGTGTGTTGGTCTTACTTGAAGAGCTCTTGTCTGGAGATGGCTCTGTTGGTGAGTGGGTCGATGGCATACACCTGCAGGTCTGATTTCGAATAGTCTTCAAGTTCATAACCTTCACCATGCCGCCGCGGCCCGATCGATTCCACTATCACTTTAGCACCAGGGATCTGATCCTGCACGTACCGCTCCAAAATACTGAAAACACATATAGGGGATTAGAGGTGACTTTATCTTTTTCAAATAAAAAAATACTGTAATACTTCTACTTTACATCCTAAAAAAAAATTAAAATACAGAAATTTACAAGCCTTTCCAACACCTAAAGGCTGAATCTCACAAACCAGAAGCACACAGATTATGAAAAAGGATTATATTTTGCACAAAACACCCTGAAGGTTAATTTTCAATTTTTTGCCTATATATATATATATATAATTATTATTATTATTATTTTTTTTTTTATTATTATTACTGATGCTGGTCTAAATGTTAAAAAATACAGGATAAATTTCATTCCTGTTAATATGAAAGAGTTACTGATGATTATGAGAAACAAACAACACATACATTTTGTTATCATAAATAAACAAACATGTATAAATAAACAAATAAATTAAATAAATATCACAATTATATAATTTAAAACATAAACAATAAAAACAAACAAACAAACAAACAAACAAACAAACAAACAAACATATAAATAAATAAATAAATAAATAAATAAATAAATAAATAAATAAATAAATAAATAATTGGGTTTATAAATTAGGGTAATAAGTAAAAAAAAAATCTGATTTTGTTATCTTTGTCCACATTATAATTATTTTAATTTGGGTGTAAATCCTTGCATAAACTTTACAGCAAATTGTCATAAATCAACAAAAAACCCAAAACAAAACAAAACAAAACAAAACAAAACAAAACAAAACAAAACA
>CAIGQV010003909.1:7837476-7850041 GCA_903798115.1 Danio jaintianensis | reverse complement strand
CCGAATAGGGAACGGAGACGTGCGTCTGTTAACAGACAACGGGAGTACTTCAGACGACCAATCACTTTGAAGAGTAAGAAAACGGGGCAATGAATGCCAAAATGAATTGGCAAAGCTCAGCTCCACAGCTGGCAGTGATTAGCCATTAGTGCTATATAAGCTGCCAGCTGAGAAGCGATCACTAGAATTTGCCTGCTGAAGAGCCGATCACTCAGCTAACAGCTGGAGACTCAGCTGCTGTGACAGTGGAGAAGCACGTCTCCGTTCCCTATTCGGGGAACGTGGGTTATGTACGTAACCAGGACGTTCTCCTTCATATGGGAACTCCAACGTGCATCTGTTAACAGACTACGGGAGACTGTATGGAAAACGCCACAGCAGCTAAGCCCATCACGCTCTTGATGTGAAGTTTGCCAAGCATAGCGTGAGCGCACAAGCATCACCAAGAGCACAACCTTCCAACGTCCCCTAGGCCCTTTAATTACCATTACATTGGAATAATTAAAAAATTTAGATCGGGGGTTGTAATGTGCTTTTACCTAGCTAATATAGACTAGGGATTTTAGAATATGACAGTACGTTGGGAAGCATGCCAGTCCCCGAAGGGGGAGGACGCTGCGGAGGCCACCTGCTACCCAAGAGGAGAGACTTGATGGCAATAAAAACATATGGACTAGCCCTATGGAGAAGGAGTGCTACATATGATAAGCTAGTTAGCGGGTAGGGAAGACACGGGTCCGCCTGGTCAGGGGGAACACTCCGTGGCTGAATAAGCATATGGGATCGCCATCGGAGACCACGCATAGCTGGCACCGAACCTCAGCATGTGGGTAGACCAAAAGTGGGCATACCAGACATCACACTGAGCCAGGCACCCGGCTCCTCCGCTGAGTCGGGTGCTGGGGGCCTCGGAGGAATTCTCTAGGGTTCGCCATGCGGGAAACTTACTAGCAGAATAGAAAAAGCGCACGTATCTCCGGGTTGGGGAGCATTGCGCAGCAAGCATTTTTGACACCAAACTTAATTTCGTCCCGATTGACCGGAGTAACCCAGTAATCGGGAGGAAACTGACTCCACTCGAGGATTATAAAATCTCGTGAATGTGTTAGGTGTCGCCCAGCCCGCAGCTCTGCATAATCTGTTAAGAGGCGATGCGTACTCACGCCGAAAAGGAGGCACCGCTTTAAAAAAAAAAAAACAATTTAAGTGTCCCGGGGGACACAGCTTGCCCTGGCACATGAAGCGAGGGCAATGGCATAACTATAAAATGGACCAACCTCTGCTTTAATACGGCACTTCCCATCTGCCGATCATAACAGAAAAGAGCTGCTTAAAGACGTATGCTCTACGTGTCACATAAAGCGCAGTGTGCGGACATAGCAATAAAAGGGCTGGGTCTGCCTCCTCCGCAGACAGCGCTTGCAGGCTCACTACCACTTTTAATATTAAAAGGGGTGGTAGGAACCTTGGCACAAGCTGAACCGGGGTCTCAGGTAAACGTGAGAGTAGGTCCGTCCAAATTCCTGGCACGATTCGCTGACCGAAAATGCCACCAGAATCCTAACCCTCCTGAATGATACCAACGTGACCAGCAGAGCTGCCTTCATAGACAGAAAACATATAGATACTGAGTCGAGTGGCTCAGCGGACCTAACCATAACCGCTGGGGCTAGAGAGATCCCGAGAGGGCAAGAGAGGGGGGCGGGGATGGAATTAACCATCTCGCGCCACGCGCCTCTGAGGAACCGGCTGATGAGGTTATGCTTTCCCAGCGCGCTACCATCCGCCTCCCCACAGAGAGCGGGGATGGCAGCACGCCAAACCTTCAGTGTGGAGGGTGCACTCCAGTTATCCTGAAGGAAGAAAACACAACACTAATCTGGCATGTCTGGGGTTCTTCTCAGAGAGAAGAGCTCCACACAATGAATAGACTCCACTACAGGACATAGGCTTGCCTATACAGGGTTCTCTAGCCTGAGTGACGGTGTTAACCATCTACTGATAGGTCACCTAAGTCCACTCTGTCTAGAAACCCTCCATGGGGGTTCCAGAATGCTGCACGGATGCCAGAGGGTACCCGTCCCAGAAAAAGGAGTGCTTCTTCCGGGGAATTCGTCAGAGAGGGCCATCACGAGGAGTGTGAGTCCAGAAACTCGGGTCCGTTTGGGCCAAGGAGGCGCAACGAGCGATACCCGCTCCTCGTCTCCCCGACCTTGCACAGAGTCTGTGCGCACAGGCTCACTGGGGAAAAACACATATTGCGTAAACCCGGGGCCAGCTGAGAGCCAGCGCATCCGTGCAGAGCAGGGAAAGCAGCTGGCGAAGGGCCGCTCAGAGAGCATGTAAGCTGGCACGGTAGAGCTCGTATGAGATATGAACGGCGCACAGCTATTAAGCCGCATGACTCCGGAGGAGCAGATGGCGAGCGAGCTGAGACATGCGGCGGTAGTGCACATCAGCCAAACGGTTGATTTGCACTATCGCAGGCGTGCTGGCCGTCCCAACCAACACGTGTGTCCCCTCCCGTAACGGTAGGAACCGGCAGAGAGCGAGAAACACTGCCAACAACTTCAGGCAATTGAATGCCAACGCAACCGAAGTCTGATTTACGAACCTGCAGCTGCATGCTCGATACACACAGCCCACCAGCCCGTACTGGAAGCATCCGTCTGAATGACAGCATGACTGTGACCCAGGGAAGGAACGGTTCTCCTCCTTTCCAAGCGGCCCGCCTTAGGTTCGCTTCGCGGTCCGATTAAGGGACTTTACGGCGACCTATGACAGGTGCGTCAACTTCCTGCGGGGGGCCTCGGCGCATTCACTAGCCAGTGGAACGGGCTGTGACGGCGGAGCATTTTGGAGCCGCGGGAAGAGTCCGGTGGGGGAGCAGTTTTCCGAGGCCACCAGTAGATGTCTTGCTCCATCGCGCACGGCTGATCTCTCACCACTGAGGACTCCTGGGTAAAGTCCCCCCAGAGTAGGCCTGCCTGGGATATGTGCACACCAAGAAAACGTACTTTGTCGGCGCGGCGCATATCTGCCAGGGTAAGCCAAGGGTGTCGTCCTCCCCAGGGCACGGGCGGCTGACTTGAAGGTCATGAGAGCATAGTTGACCACCGTGCGGTGCTTACGCATAAGCCTGGGGAAGAACCGCCCCTGTGCAGCACAGCAGGTTCCGTGGTGCAGGGCAGAAGCGGCATGGCCTGCAGCGGTGTGGGCTCTGGCCATAAGAGACACAGATAACCCACCCGCCTTGGACGGGGGTCTCAGCTTACCCCTCCAGGTGGCGGCGCCAACCACCTGAGGAATAGCTTCGTACCCACCGGCCACCTCGCCATCAGGGGAGGTGAAGGTGGAAGCGCACGAGGACCGGGCGGAGAAAAACGCCCACTATGCCAGCGTGTGCTCGCTGTGCACCCCTGGGAAGAAGTGGACGGGAGCTGGAAGATTCATCTTACATCAGCCCGCACGCCACACCTCTAGTTGGTCTGGCAGTGAGACTGGGGGACAAGCCATCTCCAGCCACACCGCCGAAGCAGCCCAGGAAGTGCAGCCATCATGTCTGATGCGAGAACTGTGACCACGCATTGCACCCTGTAGGATGGAAGCGAGCATGACAGCTCGCCCTCCGATGTCGCGATGGACATCTGATCTCCGGTGTCATCAAGCGGAGGCGCGGGCATCCCGGGGGATGAACCGCACAACCACTCGAAGCTTGGATGGAGCGCGCTGTGGAGGAGTGGAGGGTCCGCGGGCCCGGAGGCGACGGATAAACCCCCACTGTAATCCTCAGATTTGCCCGCGTGCTAACCGCTTTCACGGGGAGCAACGAGGGTGGCTTGGAAGCCGCGATCTCAGCTGTGCAACAGCCATGCCCTCACAGCGAGAGCATAAGCTGTCCGCGAGCACCGCATCAACATGCTGGACCCCCAGACCTGTGATGCGATACCCGTGCCCATCATCTGGAGATAGGAACCACCGCATCCAGAAACGCCCAGGGAACAGGAAGCCGCACATCTCCCGCACTGGTGAGTAAACTGGTGTAAGTCTTGAAATCAGGTTGGCAAATAGAGTGTCTTCAGCCTCGTGAGAGGCTCTGAAAGCTAAATTCTAGTGCTCGCTTCTCACCTGGCAGCTTATATAGCCCTAATGGCTAATCACTGTCAGCTGTGGAGCTGAGCTCTGCCAATTCATTTTGGCATTCATTGGCCCGTTTTCTTACTCCTCAGAGTGATTGGTCGCCTGAAGTACTCCCGTAGTCTGTTAACAGACGCACGTTGGAGTTCCCATATGAAGGGGAACAAAAAGGTTTTATTATCTTAATCCACATTATAATTATTTTAATGTTGGATTATATCCTTGCATAAACTTTACAGTATATATTAGTAGAAATTAAAATATATAACGGATGAAATATGGCTGGTATTTCTGAGATTCTTCCTATAACTCACACACCAAACGCGGAAACAAATGATCAGACTTTGATTGTAGAAAATGAACTTATTTTTTCCTGTGGATTAACTTGCATGGATTAATTGTTCACATAAAGAATAACAATGTAAGCTATCAAAATAATCATTGTACGTTTTGATTTCACACCAACATTAAGAGTGTTTGAGCCTAATTCTGTGTGGTTTACTAACTGAAATGATCAATTAAATCAGAGAAAGTGTGAAAACAGAGGCTGTTGATGGAGCAGGAAACTCTTGAATGGCACTGAAGGAGATGGAGGAGGATTCAGTCTCACCTGATCAGCTGCTCTTTATTCTCCTCCACCACTGTAGGAGGAACATTAGACACCACCACCTGCATGTCCAACGCATTCACAACAGACACCTGCAATACACACACATTAACCAACACACATTACTGCAATCAAGCTCAAACAATCATATACATCAATCAGCATCATTGCCACAGCCACATCCACTGTTTTCCAAAGCATAAAATGACCAAAAAGTCTTGCAGAGTATTGACTGTATTGTTTAATCATTCAGTCTTTTTAATTTAAAATAATTCTGAATAGCTTTATTTTATTTCAGTTTATATCCAGTTTATTTCAGTTTACAACCAAATGCATTTGTTTAAGTGTTTAAGCAGACTTGCTAATTCTCAACACCTGTCCACAGGAGGCTTGACAAAATGAAGATAAAATAGGTAAATATACACAACATTATAACTCTTTACATAAAATTTCTGAAGGCAAAAGCAAAGGCGGCATGATCAAACAAACTAATAGTAGACTATTTGTGCAAACACTGCTGTTTTGTTTTTAACCACTTTTTAAGAACGCTACTAAAAATATTTATATTACCTTCTAATTTTAGGTTAACAGGTAAATCATTCCACAATTTGGCTCCCTTAACAGAGAAAACAGATTGACCAAATGAGGTCTTACACTTTGGCACTAGACAGTCACCATTAGCAGTTGCTCGTGTGACTCTGTGAGAGGTTTGATGCCTACTAATTAGATCTGAAAACACCATTGGAACATGATTATTTAAACATTTAAAAAACAATTTAAGATAATTAAATTTAATAAAACTATCAAAACTAAAAAGGTTATGTTTACATAAAACCTCACGATGCCATCGCATAGGCTTTAAGTCCATAATTTGAACTGCTTGTTTATATATTGAGTCAATAGGCTTCAATGTAGTTAAAGAAGCTTGTGACCACGATGTAATGCAATATGTCAAGTGAGAAAATATCATTGTGTGCATGTATAGTTTTGCAGTTTGATATGTTAAAAATCTTCTAATAAAACGAAAACAGTTTAGACTTGGCTTAACCTTCCTACTTTTATTTTTAACATGACTATCAAATTTTAAATTAATGTCTAGAGTTATGCCAAGATACTTAAATTCATTCAATTCTTCAATATCATTTTTTTTAATCAGCACCTCAAATTTACCCCTTACAGGCCTATTTCTTATAGAGAAGCACATAGAGACTGTTTTCTTAACATTTAACGTTAAATGAGACAGCTTAAGCCATCTTGAAATATGTTGTAAAGCCTGAGTCAGTTGCTTACCTGTCCGGCAAGGTGTTTTAGCAGACACATGTGTCATTTGCATATAACTGGCAGTTAACCCCTGGACAGAAATCTGGAAGATCATTTATGTACATTGCAAACAATTGTTATATAAATTACATTTGTTTGTTTTAAGCTGATTTATTTCAGTACACCAAGTTAAACAAAATGTACATACTTAATAATGAAATGGTAAATATTTCCTTGGGAACTAGGTCATTTTTCTTTACTAAATAATTTTAGTATGTTGTCTATTTGTCTAGCTTGTTTTAGTATAGTTAAAATATGCAAAAATCACTTTTATAAGGGGTTTAAACACAATTGTGTGGCAACAGTCCGTGAATATAAACAGCTTCTAATGATACAAATTTATTACTTTTATTTTTTTATAATCACACTTCATAAAGTGTGTGTCTGCAGAAACACTTTGATTGACATTCTCCCTTTGTACATGTCCTCGGAGGGGGAAAGCCCTGCCCATCAGTGACGATCTCTCCCTCATTAGCATACAACATCAGCCTTGTTTTGAATCTGCCACTATGCTGACACACGCATTTGTAGCTCCGCCCTCTTTTGAAAAGAGCACAATATCATTCGAATTTAAAGCGACAGTCACCAAAATGGCACGATTAGGATCAAAGCCTAAAAGGGGCAGTTTCAAAGAGTTATAAAACATTACTTGTTGGGTATTTTGAGCTGAAACACATACACACTCTAGAGACATCAGAGACTTCCAGCTGCAACCCAGTACTGGGAAACACGCATACACTCTCACATTCGCACACATACAGTACGGGCAATTTAATTTATTCAATTCACCTGTACCGCATTTGTTTGGACTATGGGGGAAACCGGAGCACCCGGAGGAAACACACACCAACATGGGGAGAACATGCACACAGAAATTCCAACTGACCCAGCCGGGAATCGAACCAGTGACCGTCTTGCTGTGAGGCGACAGTGCTAACCACTGAGCCACCGTGTCACCCACAACACATAACTTTTCTCAGTTTAACGTAAATTATGATGCTGATGCTTTAAAACTGAACTATACACATTTTCATGCTTCGCTGTTTGCTGTCCAGCTTTAAAGGGCTTTTTGAATTGGCAATGTTCTTTACTTCAGTCGGTCAACATCAGGAGTGCCGCTGCCGGATGAAAGCTTATAGAATCACAAACTCCAACTGCTTGTGGAAATTGAAAATGACACAAACATTAATGACATGATGTTTAAAGCCCCGATGCACACGCAGCGATTCCAAATCCCTCTTATTATATTAGGCGTTCATTAACTCTGGAGATTTCTGGGAATTGCACTGACTGCAACACTTCGGGAGATAGAGCCGCATAAATAATTCAGCTGACACAAAAAAACTGTTTATTTATATATTCATTACCGCACTAAGTAATTCACAAATACCATATGCACTCCGGCACGCAAACTAGTTTCAAACACAACATATTTACTCAACCAAATCCACACTCTGGAGAGATATTTTCGCTTAATAACAGTGCTGATTGTTGTTATGTGATTTAGACGCGTTTTAAATTATTCAGTCAGTGACTTGTCTTGAACCCCAAACATGCATTTTGCATAAACAGAGGGATGAGAGAAAATGTCATTTTGCAAAGTGATGTGTTTTGAATGGAAGCTGTATGGCAGCGCATGCAGCAAATATAGGGACTTTACTTGAAAGGAACTTTCTTTAAAGGGGTCATGAAGGGAGAAATCAAATTTCCCTTGGGCTTTTGACCAATAAGAGGTGACTTTGAAAACAACTTGCAAGTTTCGGAAGTAAAACTTTCTTGTTAGTCTGAAAACATCTTGTATTGAAGTCAATCTGGCCAACGTAAGGTTGTGGATTGTGCAGCTTTATTAAATAATATTGTGAAGTGCAAAAAAATGTGCAAATGATTTGATCAGGGGTTGCCACAGCGGATTGAACTGCCAACTATTCCAGCATATGTTTTACAAGGCGGATGCCCTTCCATCCACAAACCCGGTACTGGGAAACACACATAAACTCTCGCATTCACACACACTCATATGCTACGGCCAATTTTGTTTACACAATTCACTTATAGCACATGTCTTTGGACTGTGGGGAAAACCGGAGCACCCGGAGGAAACCCACACCAACACGGGGAGAACATGCAAACTCCACACAGAAATGCCAACTGGTCCAGCCGGGACTTGAACCAGCGACCTTCTTGCTGTGAGGCGACAGTGCTAACCACTGAGCCACCGTGCTGGCCCATTATGTAATATTGTGAAGTGCAAAAAAGAATATGCAAATGATTCCTTCAGCAACACGTATAAACTGCGATTTTTAAATATTATCATCGCCTTTTGGACTATTATGTGAACTTGGAATGACTTTTTAACAAGAGGTTATAGGCTGGTGAAAAATCTAAAAACCAATGAGAGTATGTATACATTGTTTTTAAACACAAATAAGGCTTGATGTATGTTTTGGGTAAATTTTGTGGAATTGGTAACATTTTGGAAACTGTAGGCGTCTGTATGTGTTTATATAGGTTTTATTTCTTTATTAGTTTTTATTATTATTTTTAAAATCCATAGAAAAAGGTATTGAGTACATTACTGCCTATTTAGCTCCGTCCACCACTTTGTGCATAATGAGAAAGACAAACACAAGTCCACACAGGAACTAAACAATAAAGATGCTCCAGAGACAACAAGATGTGTAAAACCACACTGTTTGCATTATCTTTCTTCTGATTCTGGCTCATTCGGAAACAGAGGACAAACTTTATTTTTAATCCAGACTAGTTCCAGACCATGTCAGTAAGAACTTGGTTCTTTGTTTATGTCATTTTACCACACATTCATTTACTAATGAGGCACAATTTGAAAGTGAATGTTTAGAAAATTGAAACTTAAAGTCAATTCTGTGCTGACTACACTCAAAAAATATTTTGCTGCTTGTTCAAACTTATTTAAAATGAGTTGAAACAAAACAATTCATAAGTTTTTTTTGGAGACAACTTGTTTATGTTCAATCCACTAAAATTTGTAAAAACAAAAACAAAATTAAGTTAACTTAATCAATTTGTGTTGGGACAACATGAGGGAACTGTTTGGAACCCAGTATTTTTTACAGTGTTTGTTGGATCTGTATGATTCAGAATATGACAGCATATTAGTAGCATATTAGTTCTAAACTATTATCATTTTTTTTAATTATTGATTTAAAAATCTTCATAACTTTTTAACTGGACCTCAGAGAACAGCACAAAATAAACAAAAATGTGATTCATGACCTTTTTAAGATCATCTATTTACATGCGATGCATGAACCAGCTTTAAGCCTGAGTTATCTTTCTGCGTTGTGTGATCGACGTACCCCATAGCACAAACCTTGCACGTAGATGACGCCATTATGAGCATTTTTACTTCTGCATTCTGTCCGTTGCTCTACAATCACATTTTCAAAATGCTACTTTCTATTTTCAATGTGTCATGTTCTCTGCCCATTGATTTGAGTTTATGCTGGAAATGCGTGCAATGCTACTGAAGACACAGCTCAAACTTACACTCATTCAAGGAAGAAATAGGCAGGAACCGGCAAATGTTCAACAACTTCGATCATAAAATAACACAAAACAAAAGTGTCCATCCAGAACTCCTCGGGACTCATTAAACTCACTGCCACAAGCCTCGCTCCGCCTCCTTGGCTCTCAGCCCCACCTACACTCTTCACCGCTACCTGTCGGCCAATCACAGATCTTGTGCTCCGCATGTTTGTGATACAGAGTTACATTTTTGTACACCAAATACGGTTTGTGGTGAAGGGTTTGCAACTACGGCAGGCCTATCACTTGTACTCAATGCAGAAGTACTGACCTTGAATGAGGAAGCACACTTTTTTCTGCGATTGTTTTAGGACTTCTGATTTATTCGCCTATATGGAAATGATTAGGGATAACACACGCTAATAAACAGCTCTACATACAAGTGTGTTTATGATAATATGAAAATACCAGTTTGCAATATCAAGTAGCCTAACGAGCTGTTTTTTACTGCTAAAAATAAATAGAAGACAATAAGGAATAACTCTCACATGAAAGACTAAGGTCAATAAACTGGCCTTTACAGGTCACATGACTCGCACTCACCACCACATCTGCTTTGCTGCTAAGCCCCTGTCCGTAGTTGTCTGTGGCGATGACCTGAAACTTGAAGTAGGACCGGCGCATGTTTCTGAACATGATGGCGCTCTTGATGACGCCGGTGTAGGGCTCAATCACGAAACTGTCCTGTCCCTCGGGTGTGGGGGGGATGATCAGTCTGTAGGCCATCTTACTGTAGTTCCCAGTGTCAACATCTGTAGCCTGATGTAGGACATAAAACATTTGAACTATGCATTCAATTAAATGATTTTTCATTTTGAGATCAACATTTCACAGTGCCTTAATTCCACTGTGTTCAATCCATACAATATATTTAAAGTGTGCCTTTATACTATTTTTAAAGATTCCAAATTTGTTAGACAAAACTTTACAATAGCCAATGTTATGCGCCAGTTGACCTACAAATGTGGAAAAAAAAAAAATAATAATAAATCCATTGCAGTTTAGAGAAATATTCCTTCTTTGAAGTACCTTATTCTAATTTCTAAGTCTAGAACTACCAAATTAAATTGACATAATACCTAAAGTAATTTGAGTGTAAAAACTAATATACATCATATTGGAGTTTTTGCTAAATTAGCGTGCTTCCATTAGGTGTATTTTACTTTACTTTAAGCCCCTCCTTCCAAAAGCCTACTCTTATCTGATAGGTCAGATTGCCCTACTTTGCTCTGATAGGTCAGATCACCCAGTCTGTTTTGATTGATTACCCACGATCCAAGTCAAGTCTATTGAGGCTTTCTCAACATAACAATATGAACAGTAACAATAACATTGCGTTTACTGTATCAATTTGCATTTGAGTCCTCATCTTTTGGAAGATCATACAGAGATTTGCTTTCACAGAACTGAAAACATACAATATCACAAACAATATACGTACAATATTGTATATAATAATATAATGTACATACATTTGTCAAATTGTATATTCTTATTTTTTATTATTCATTTATTATTCGTGTCTTTGTACTGTCACTGTCATTTTGTTGCACTGTGGAAACGTCTGTCATGAAAACAAATTCCTTGTAAAGGAAAACCTGTAATCATACCTGGCAATAAAGCTCTTTCTGATTCTGAAAATGTTTAATATGTCTTTTTGACTTTTTGTGTAGACTTTTTGTGTCTTTTTGTGTAGATTTGACTACACAAACCAAACACTTCCAGGCCTCAGCTTTAATGAAAAATATAGTTGTGAACTAAATGCAATGAAAAGTTTCCTTCATTTAATTAAGTACTCTAAACAATTTTTTTTGAGTCTGGAAACTGGAAAACTTTAAAGGCTTAAATAAACAGTAACATGTTGGCCCTTCTATCCCTTCAAAAGCCTTGCAGGCAGAACTAGAGAAATAAATACAAACGCTCTGCAGCCTCGACTCCGGCAGTGACCTAGAAACGTAATAATCCTCATATATCATCAGATATATCATCAGATAGTACGTCTTAATGCCTTTTATAGATGTTAAAAGACTCAATTTGTGAGATAACGGTCACCTTGCGGGACGGCACAGAGCCCGGTGGGTATTTTACAGGTGTCCGTCACTTGTCTTCTATAGTGTCGGGTTGGAGAGAGATGCTGTCTAAATGCAGTTACTGAGATGTGGAGGAAAGTGAGTAGATTTGCACAGCGAGAGAGAGACAGAGAGAGAGAGAGAGAGAGAGAGAGATTGTGGTCTAGTGTTGACAGGTGCGTCAGGATGTGAGCAGCAATTTCTTCACTGTAAAAATCAAATGTAATATACTACAGACACACGCACCTGCAGAACAATACAAACCCTGTGAATTAAGATCCATTCCTTCAGGTTATTCTGCAGTATCATGCTTATGCTCTTGCCAACAATTTAAATGTGAAAAAAATAAACACAAATCTAATGAATATCATATGTGATGTTATTTTATGAGTATTTATGTTATGACATAAAAAATAAAATGCATATATTGGGGACAAAATACATAATATACTTGATTGTATATATACACACAAACAGAGCTATGGGAAAAAAAGTAATCAACTATTTCTCTGGATTTATATTTGTTAGGTATGTTTGAGTAAAATGAATTTTCTTGTATTTTTATGTTGTTTTAATGTATTTCTTTAATATAATTCTTCCAAATTTTAAATACAATATCTTAAGAGCTACAAGAGTTTACAATATCTTTTTCTTTGAAAGTTATAATAGGTCAAAATAACAAATGTGATTTGCTGCAACAGAAAATCATGTTTATTCCAACAAATGTTGGTTTCTCAACATGGGTGGGTGGGTGGTTGAGTGAGTGGATGGATGGATGGATGAATGGGTGGGTGGGTGGGTGGGTGAGTGAGTAAGTGGATGGATGGATGGATGGATGGATGGATTTATTGATTGATTGATTCAA
>CAIGQV010003909.1:7827433-7837466 GCA_903798115.1 Danio jaintianensis | reverse complement strand
GATGGATGGATGGATGGATGGATTGATGAATTGATTGATGGGTGGGTGGGTGGATGTATGGATGGATTGATTGATGGATTTATTGATTTAATGGATAAAACAGCATTCTGCCATCACACAGGATTTTGGAAGACAAATCTCAGATCAAATATTAGATTTAATGTATTTTTCTGATACTTATTGGTGATTGAAAACTTAGACTTTTGTTTTATCTTTATTTAAAAAAATAAAACAGTTTTGTCAGTGCCAATGGCCACTTACCTGCCTTCATTTAGAAGTATAGACTAAGCATCATGACTCCAGCTTAATATTCATAATTCGGCACCCCAAGATTTCAGACTCTGCAAACAAATACATAATATACACTCACCACAATTTTCAGCACTGTAGTGAAGGTCTTAGTGTCTTCAGTCACTCCTCCGATATACAGAGTCCTCGAGAAGACCGGAGGATGATCATTCTCATCCTGAACGTTGATAAATACCTTGGCTGTGTTTGCTGGTTACATTTAAACACACACACACACACACACACACACACACACACAGGAGAAAGAAAGCTCAGTTTATGGAAATATAAGCCCTATTTGTCACAGTTAGAAAATAAAGCTGGCGTTAATGTAAAAACACACAGCTGCTGCAAGCCTCTCCACGCCGTGGCAGACGTAAGAAATATGCTCTGTCACAAAGCATTTGTCTTCCGCCGCACTAAACGACAATACATAAAGTCATGTGGTGTAGATCTAAGCACACACAGGGGAAAGCGCAGATGAAGAGCTGTATATCACAGCTCAATAAGAGAGGAAAGACAGAAATGAACAAAAGAAAAAACAGGTGGGAGAGTGAAAGACACGGAGAACGTGTGCCAGTACAGCAAAACTATATCAAAGCCCAAACAAGACACATGGCAGGACAAATGCGCGGATAAACTCTCTCTCTCTCATGTATGTGATTTGTTCAATTTTTTCTATCTATCAGAAGCCTGTGATGTGCTCAGAGAAGTTTAAATGGAGTTTGCAACCCATTTCATGTCTGTAATGTGGTCTACTTCTGACTGAATATTCAATGAGAACGATTTGGAACAACGACAACAACAACAAAATGTAGGACAGGATTTTTTCTTCATTTAATGGCATGTGATCAGGCCTGATTAAGAGTTGGCAATTGTTTGTAATATTGAAACACAATGTTAAAGTTTATGTGAAATCAAATATTTACAATGTTTATTGCATGTTATTATTACACGGCTGTCTTAAATACTTCCTTCTGACTGGTCAGTTTTGACATTCCAAGGTATGCTATCCAACCGCTAAATAACACAGGCTCATCTGGTAACTTCGAATCACCTTGACCGTCAGTGAATACTGTATGTTCACATCCATATACTTAGACACACATTTATTTGTATCTGCTTGTCTGGCACGCTGCTGTTTTTGACTTATTGGTGCCGTTTTGTGAATGAATAATAGATAGGTTAGTTTGCTCCATTGAGCTGGTTTCATTTCTGTCAGCTTTGCGTTTTTGACCATCTTGTGACTGAATAAGGGGCCGTTCACATATGGCATCGTTTGCACGCACAAGTTTGTTATTTCCAATGGAGGCGTGAGACTTGCATGCGCATATTGGGAGCATACAAGGTGCACAAGCAGCACGATCCGCTCGCCTTTTCCAGGCACACTTAGTTGAAAACATCTCAACTTTTCAGAATGCCACGATAACACCATGAGTCACGTGACCAGAACTGACCGATCAGCTACATAACTTTGTATGGATTATACACATTTCGTTAGACTAATTACTTCAGACAAACACAGAATACCCAAACACTGCAATGCTTTTTAATTTTCTTCATAAATAAAACGTGTATCAGAGCTGCAGCAATCTTTTGTTTGTCATCCTCTTAGAAAAACGGTTGATGGTCACCTACCAACGACAAAGACGTGCGATCGCTTTTTCCACGTGCTTTTAGACAGAATTTGTGGACAGCCCCTAATGCACAGGTTAGTATATACTTCATTCAACTCCACTCACCAGTTTTCGTTTCTGTCAGCTTTGCGTTTAATTAAAGAATAAAAAAACTGCTATTGCTCAGAACAATATTTTGTGTCTAATTTATATGTTTTGTGCCAAGTAGCCAATAAGCGGGATAAAGTGCATCCATATTGGTTGTTTTTGCTTAAAACAGCCCTCAGCTTCATGTCAGGCTGCCAATAAGCCTGTCATGTTATATTCTGCAATAACCTCCTGGATGTACTTTATCCCTAACATAACACAATGTTAATCCACAAATAAATCCACTTTTTTTCCCACATTTTTTTGGTACTCTTCAATCAAATCTCAACCGTTTGCTTCTGTGTTTGAATTAGCTGCACAAAAAGAAAGTCCCGCCCCCTACTCAATATTCTGTTTCAGTTGGAAATGTATTAACATACTGAAATAAAAGTCTCAGCAACTTCTGGTTCACACAAACTTTAAATAGTGATTTAATGGATTTCCACACAAGTTTAAATTAGTTTGTAGATAACACAATGCTAATGCTTAACTTCAGAAATTAAAAAAATGCAATAATAGTGTAAATAATGTCATATCTGGTGTAAATAATGTAATCCGGTGTTTTAAATTCCAAAATATGAAAACATTTGTTACTCTGACCAATTGATATTTTTGCCAAAATACTCTAAATATCAATATTTGCATTTGAAACTTGGAATAAATGTTCTAAGGCCTTTATAGAATTAAACTAATCAACATTTGACTTACATTCTAAAATAATAAGTCCAGTACATTCAGAGAAACTGATCATTTTCAAGTGGTTTCCAAATAAGCTGATTTTATTTTCAGTCAAATGTCTTTTGTAGCTGTCGTTTACTTCACTGTAAAAAACCTCCTCTTATGAAACCCCTGGCATGGAAGACATGTGGTTGTATGTAGCTCTTACTTTTGGAGGGGGCGCGCAGGTTGGCGAGGATGACGGCGAGGGAATCGGCCTGAACCCGGAGCACATAACTGGTCACATTCTCATAGTCCAGAGATTTATTTGTGTAGATGATCCCGGTGTGGTTATTGACTGTGAACACACCTGCAAACACATACTGATCAGAGAACATCTCACAGCAATCAGGTGACTACACATTCACTGTTCTTTTTCACAAATCATATGTGTCAGCTCATTTTAAATAAGTAGTTTGAACAAACAGCAAACATATTTTTTTGAGTGTAAGCCACTATAGTGAAACTTAGTACTTAAACTAAAGTGTTACCCTAAATTGTATTTGTAACTCACAATTACAAGTGATATATTAACTCACAACTATGAAAAAGGTCAGATTTATGGGATACAAATTATTAGTATTTGTATTCCAGTGCAGAAACAGAATCAAGTGCAAACTGACCTCCATCATTTCCGCTCACTATGGAGTAAACCACAGTGGTGTTGACGGCGACAGCCAGAATCAATCCCACAGGCGTCGCGACAGGGGCGTTTTCACTCACCGGACTGAACCTGCACACCACAAACACCGGTTCAGCATTTCAACACCAGTCAGTTCTTGTTAAACATCAGAGCAGTTCATAGACCCTCGACACTCCCACACAAGACCTGCACAACCAACACAAAGACTCGGAGGTGAAGAGAGTTTAATTACTGCATTCAGAAAAAGCACATTTGATTCACGACTCTATAGAAAAATCCATTTATAAAACATTTGTTTTCAACATGAGGTGACCTCTGAGGCCAGTGATTCTCAACTGAAGGGTCAAAGGCCTGTTCTGATGAAAACAGCTAAACACACACACACAAATAGAAAAAAATGCTAAAAATGATCAAAGTACAAAACTATCATGCAGTAGTTTGCTTAGATAAATAAATCGACTAGAAAAAGGAGCTACTTTTCACACCCTTCGTTAAAAGCTAGACATGAATATGTAAATCGATGCAGATTCACTGTTGTTTGTTAGAAGGTGGAGAATTTAAGTGATGCTAAGATGGAAATTGCATACAGTAAAGAAATGGAATGTTAAATAGATACAATCGTGAGTATGGGTTCTTATGCAACATAATTGTGTTTTGAAACTGCATAAAAGCACCAAAATTCAAGAGACATTTCTCAAACAAACACTCAGAAGCATTCAAACCCTTACATATATTGTTGAAAAGACATTCTTGCTTTTATTCAGTAAGGATGTAATAAATGGATCAAGAAGTGGATGGGTACTTGAAGTACTTTGCTTTTCTATGACAGTTACCATTCAATACAAATATTAAAGACAACAATATAAAGTATATATATGCTACTTTTTTAAAGTTAAATAATTAAATCCATTTTTTTGGCAGAAAAAAGGTCTAGCAATGTGTAATGCCTCATTCATTGGAGGTCAAGTAAAATCAAAGACAGAGGAAGGTATGTTTTAGTTTTATGCCAGACACATGTTTGGCAGAGTGCAGGTTCACTTACTGTACAAGAAGCACTTGCATGAATTATAAGTGCACATTTGTGTGTATGTTTCTCCCACACACCAAGAGTTTCTTTAACTGGAGGAAGAACATTTTTGCAGACATGCACTTTTTTGTCAGTACACTGATTATTTATGTTGCTAAAGTTTTTTGCTATAGGTGTTGGTTACAGAAAAATCCATGGGCGTTGCTAGGCCTATTTTAGGGGGGGTGTAGCCCTCCAATATTTCTACTCAGCTCCCCCAAAAACAAAATCTGCTAAATTGGTAGTGTCAGGTCACACTTACCAAAAATATTGAGAAATCGGAAATGGCCAAGAAATTTGCAATTGGTGCATGTCTATTTTAAAAAGCAAATATTTTAAAGAATGCTGGTTGCTGGCACCCATCGATTCCATAGTAGAAACAAAATACTATAGAGGTCAAAGGGTGCCATCAACCAGCATTCTTAAAAATATCTTCTTAACAGAAGAAAGAAATCAAAACCTGGGAATGTGCAAATGATAAAATAATTTTCATTTTTGGGTGAACTATCCCTTTAATGGTTTCCACAAAAATATGAATAGTTAGAATTTATAATAATAAGCAATGTTTCGTACAAACCAAATCAGCATATAGGTGTAAAGGAAGAAAAATAAACAGAAAGCCTATGTGAATGAATTGTCAGTTTTTGGACCACACGCCAGCCATGAGAAGTGTGTGTGACACTCATCTCTATTGTCCACCAGTCAAAATACAGCCGTCACGGAGTGTTCTCCACAAAGAGCTGCTAACTGCTGGGCTTCTGTGCTCCATAAACGGTGTGAAGCTCTGAGCTCTGTCTCTGAGACAATAGGACACTGCCACAGTCAAACGCTACACTGACAGCAGGAGCCCAGGTCATGCTCAAATCTCTGATTCACAGAGGACAGAACAGCCAGAACCTCAAAGCAGGAAACACACACACACACGCATGCACGCACACACGTACGTACACACATTCACACACTAATGCATGTACAGTACACACGCACACATACTTGTACTGTATATATGGTTTATGAGGACTCTCCATAGGCGTATTGTATTTTATAATGCACAGTAAAAACTGTATACTGTATTATATTGCCTTACCCTACCCCTAATATTTTACATTTTAAAAAACCTTGTTAAGTATGATTTTTAAGCGTTTTAATTTACAAAGACACAAGGAATGTCCTTGTAATCCAACTTAATAGAGTGCAACTAGGTCATCCCCATGTATTATACAATCTCATGTCCTCGTAAATTACATAAACAAGTAAACACACACATGCACACACACGCGCACACGCACACAGTATACTGTATACTGTATATGTATACAGTATACTGTATATGTGGTTTATGAAGACTCTCCATAGGTGTAATGTATTTACAAATGTATTTAATGCCTCTATTTGTAGTTATATTTTTACTATTACTGTTATTACTTTTTTCTCTAACCTTCCTTTAAATTAGGCAGGACTACGTGTGTGTGTTTGTGTGCGTGTGTGTGTGTGTGTGCGTGTGTGTGTGTGTGTGTGTGGGTGTGTGCGTGTGTGTGCGTCTGTGCGTATGTGTGTGTGGTCTTGAATACATGGTTTATGAGGTAATATAAATGCGTAAATACATATTTTTTTTAATAATAAATAATCTGTGAAGGTTGTGTTTAGGGTAAGGGGATGTATTCAATCACAAAAAAATACCTGTAAACTAATGAAACATTTACAAAAGAAAATTATTTATGTTTATGTATGCATTATGGCATCTTGATCTTTCTTCCAACAATTTCCAATGTTGAAAAGTTTGAAACAAATGACTTTTATTGACATTTTTTTTTCTTTAGTTTGTAGTAAAGTGACATATTGTCTGGATTGTTGTAAACTATGCTATACAAAAACCTGGTAATATACTGCCAGTACTTTTCCTGTTATTTTACAGACTTATGTCTTTATATATTATTTATTCTACAATATGTTGTTTTAAACTACTAAAATGTCAATAAAAGCCACTTTATTAAACTGCAGTTTTCAACATCAAAAGGTCCAATATTACAATTCATAACCATAAATAAAGAGAAAACACCTGTGAAATACGGAAAATGTAAACAGATTTTTTGCTTACAGTGAGAGTCCCCATAAACCACAAATATATGTGCATTAATTATTTTATTTCATTAAACATTTTCATATTGTGCAGCATTACAATTGGATAGTTCATTTACTTCTTTTCCAGTTTTATTTATTTATTTATTTATTTTTATTAGTATTATGCTGTATATAATATTTATATATTATTTATGTATAATAATAGTACATAAATATTTTGTTCTTATTTTTAAGTGTGCCATTTTTGATTTGTCTTTGATTTGTCTTGGACTTCAATGACACCAATCAATATTAGTCTTACAAAACCCATAATTCAACATACAGTACAATAAAATGAAATAAAACAGTAAGTAAAATTGTACATAAAATATAAACATTTTCTTTGGACTTCAGCTTTACTTTCAGCTTTCTGATATAACTTTAGCAGTGATGATTTAATTAACATGCTGACATTGTGCTGCGCTTTAGCTCTCAGGCAATTTTGCACCATAATAGATAAGCTTAACTTTATGCAAATGAGTAGCGTTAGCACATGAAAAGTTATAATGAAAAATGATGCATAAAAAAAACCATGATGGAATTGCCATAATCTGAATGAGCTTTATTTATGCATAAAACAGCAACATGATGCACTTCTGTCATTTAAACACAAGCACTTTTCTTCCCAAATGTTCATTTTTACTAAAAAGAAAACAAACAAATTAAAATGATGTGTTCTTGCTACCAGTAAAACATCTCAGTTGTCATCCCAGTTGTGCACACACACAAAAAAAACCTAAAAAAAACCCCTGAAAAACAAGACAAAAAACCAAAACCAAAAAACTAAACGAAATGAAACAAATACGTAACGAAAAACAAGTGAAACGAAATAAAAAACAAAACAAAATTAAAACAAAATAAAACAAAACAAAATCTTAACTTTAAGTTAACTTAACGAAACTTAAAAATAAATAAATTCAAATGAATTCAAATGAAGCAAATATTTTAATTAATATATATTGATAAATTGCACAAATTCTCAATGCTTTACATGTGATCCGATTAATCCACCAGTAATAAAACACACACCAACATTCATTCATTCATTCATTTTCTTTTCGGCTTAGTCCCTTTATTAATCTGGGGTCGCCACAGCGGGATGAACCGCCAACTTATCCAGCATATGTTTTATGCAGCGGATGCCCTTCCAACTGCAACCCATCACTGGGAAACATTCATACACACTCATTCACACACATACACTACGGACAATTTTAGCTTACCCAATTCACCTATACCGCATGTCTTTGGACTTGTGGGGGAAACCGGAGCACCCGGAGGAAACCCACGTGAACACGGGGAGAACATGCAAACTCCACACAGAAATGCCAACTGACCCAGCCGAGGCTCGAACCAGCGACCTTCTTGCTGTGAGGCGAACGTGCTACCCACTGCGCCACCGCGTCGCCCTCACACACCAACAATAAAACAAAAACAAAACAGAGAGCGATGAAACAAAACAAAACAAAAACAAAACATAAAAGCACACACAAAAAACACAAAACAAAAAAACTAAACAAATAGAAAAACAAGACAAAAAAACTAAAACAAAACAAAACAAAATAAATACGAAACGAAAAACAAAATGAAATGAAGTGAAAATGAAACTAAACTAAATCAAATCAAATCAAATCAAATCAAATCAAAACTAAAACGTAAAACAAAGCAACCCAAAACAAAATAAAACAAAAC
Organism: Danio jaintianensis; assembly: GCA_903798115.1. NCBI lineage: Eukaryota > Metazoa > Chordata > Actinopteri > Cypriniformes > Danionidae > Danio > Danio jaintianensis. Next base: position 7,829,176 of record CAIGQV010003909.1, on the reverse strand, counting down.
AAAACAAAACAAAAATATGTAATAATTTAAACAAAGTAAATTTGGTCCATAACAATAAACAGTGTAAAAAAGGAAACAAGAAACAAGGCATAAGAAGAGTTAACAAACTTAACTTAACTGTACGAAACTTAAAAATAAATACATTAAAATTAATTCAAATGAAGCAAATATTTAAATTAATAATCATTGATAAATTGCACAAATTTTCAGTGCTTTATACGGGATCCGATTAATCCACCAGCAATAAAACACCCACCAATAAAAAAAAAACACAGAGCAATGAAACAAGACAAAACAAAAACGAAACATAAAAGCACACACAAAAAAACACAAAAAACAAAACAAAACAAAAACAGAACAAAACAAAACAGAAACAAATACGAAATGAAAAATGAAACGAAGCGAAAAATGAAACGAAACTAAAAGAAACTAAACTAAAAACAAAAAAAAGAAACTCAAAAACAAAACAAAACAAAATATGCACTAATTTAAACAAAAGAAAATTTTGTCCATACCAATAAACAATGTAAAAAAGGAAACAAGAAACATAAAAGATTTAACAAACTGAACTAAACATAAATAAATTCAAAAAAATTAAAGTGAAGCAAACATTTAAAAAAACAATTATTGATAAATTGCACAAATTATCAATGCTTTATATGGGATCCGATTAACCCACCAGCAATAAAAGACCCACTAACAATAAAACCACTTGATGATATAATCAATGCATGTATGAACAGTTCATCAGAGCTCATTAACAGTTAATTAAACCAGTGTTAACTCATCATCAGCAATCAATGACACTAAAAATGAAGATCCAGCTCTCATCATTTCTGCATTCTTCAATTTGAGCCCAAAAGCCATTGCGCATGCAGTTCATCAATAATCCATTGCTTTGGAGAGTTGAAACTCAAGGTCTGCTGTGATCTGACATAACATGTCAGTGTTTTAATGACTGGGACAGGATAAGTGTGTAATGTTGTTTCATCTGCCCTAAGGAAAGCCAATTTAAACTTTTAGACATGCCGCGCTGTTTCATGTCTGGTATCATAAACAGTTCATCTCCTGAACTGTGTTAATTATGTAAGGGAGAGGGTACAAACGGATGGTCATTACTGCAAAATAAACCCGACAGGGAGATCAAACTCTGAAATGCAGGGCAGAAAGATAAGGCTGGATAGTCTGAATCTAGTATTATAAAGAGCTGTGCGTGTAATATAATAGTAGTTATAATCTTCAAGCGGCTCATTATGGTTGTGTAGAAACTCTGGCTCAAGTCTGAAAAATGGCAAAAATCAATCCAGCTATGAAACAGAGCCATAAGATGAGTTCACAAAATGAAACGAAATGAAACAAGACAAAACAAAACAAAAAACTAAACTAAGCTAAGCTAAGCTAAGCTAAGCTAAATAAAAAACAGAGCAATGAATCAAAACAAAAACAAAACACAAAAACACACACACATACAAAAACACACAAAACAAAAACAAGACAAAACACAAACACACACGCACGCACACGCACACACACACACACACACACACACAAAAAAACAAAACACAAAACAAAACAGATCAATAAAACGAAACAAAGCACACACACACATACAAAAACACACAAAACAAAAACAAGACAAAACACAGATCAATAAAACAAAACAAAATAAAACACAGACACACACACACACACACATACACGCACGCACGCACACACAACAAAACAAAACACAAAACAAAAAAC
>CAIGQV010003909.1:7799162-7810592 GCA_903798115.1 Danio jaintianensis | reverse complement strand
ATAGATAGATAGATAGATAGATAGATAGATAGATAGATAGATAGATAAAATCAATTACTATTATTATTTATTATTATTATTTATTCGATCATTTTCTTTTCGGCTTAGTCCCTTTATTAATATGAGGTCGCCACAACGGAATGAACCGCCAAATTATCCAGCATATGTTTTACGGAGCGGATGCCCTTCCGGCTGCAAACCAACTTAGCTTACCCAATTCACCTATAGCGCATGTCTTTGGACTGTGGGGGAAACCGGAGCACCCAGAGGAAACCCACGCGAACACGGGAAGAACATGCAAACTCCACACAGAAATGCCAACTGACCCAGCCAAGGCTCGAACCAGCGACCTTCTTGCTGTGAGATGACAGCGCTACCCACTGCGCCACCGCGCCACCCATTATTATTATTGCAGGGGCAGAATAAATGGAACAAAATTCACAGTAAAACATCTCAGATGTTACACAAAATTACTGTTCAAAATATATGATTTGTTTTAACTTTCTATTTTAAAAATATAATGTATAATTAATAGATTATATATTTGAAAAAAAAAAAGTATCAGGTTTTCTATGAAATATTAAACTGTTTTCAACATCGTAAACAATTTGTAATGACAAAAATATTCTTATTGAGCAATAATTGTTAGATCAAAACAATAAAGCCATCTGGACTGAAGAATAAATGGCCTTTGTGCATAATTGTATTCATATCGTATTCATATACAGTTAATTTTTAGAAAATGACTTTAATATAATTTAATTAATCATTCGTTTTAACATTGGGTCAGGTTAGCACTGCTTTCAAGCTTGTTGATTTATTTAATTTTTATTCGTTGTTATTAGTTATTGTGATAATTGAACTCTTCTAGCACTCATTATAGCAGATTTCACCTGCATGTTCTTACTTGACACCATGACCTGATTTTACACATAAAAAACCAGGACAGCAGCGAGTGAGACAGTAATGTCAGGTCATAGGATTTAACTTGACTTTCTCTAAACATGGTGATGTGATCGTCTTAACAGAGATTAAGCTGATCAGGTGAGGTAAATCTGTCTGTTTTACTCATCCTCTTTAAGCCGTCTGCAGTAAAAACAGACTATAGCACTGCGTATTGTCAAAGCTCGACACAGAGGCTGTTCAATTATGCAATTCTTCTTTAAATGATACTGCGAAAACACATGACACAAACAAATAAGCCAAACATTTGATGTGGACTTTAAAAAAAACAGACTAGAAGCTTATTTCTTGGCTATCACAGATATAAATGTGATGTTGTTTCCATCTTCTGCAGTATAAATGGCTTTGTATGTTCACCACAGTATAAAGCATCAAACATTTATGACGCAGGCAGAAGGAAGAGCTGTAAACTATCAGTAAAAATTAGGTGCAGAAGACAAAACACCACACCACAGAGACCTTGGATGAAACCCAAACCAGCTATTTTAGTCAGAGTCAGTCCTTTAGTTCAGTCAGAAATAAATTATGTCATTATTAGTTCATTTAGATGTAATTCTATATCTATATCTTACAAATTCATAGCCCTCCAGTACATTTTTAAAAATTATTTTTCAAACATTTCCCAAGCGAGGAATTTTATTTATTTATTTATTTATTTTTTATTAATCGTCGGTTATTTTAGTACATCAGCACATACAAATACAGTCTCAGCTATACAGTAGGGAAAAAAAGGGAAATATACAAACAAGTAACAGTATAATACAGTCAGGTTAGGAGCAGACAAAAAATATAACCATAGAATAGAAAATCAGGAGGAATTATTGATGTAATGCCAAAAAGGTGTCCATAGCTGCCAAAAGTCATCTGACTTTTGATGCATGTCATAGGTGAGTTTCTCAAGTGGAAATAACGTACATGCTTGAGACAACCACATTTTAAAGTAGGGGTACCTGAGGAGATGACCACAATAAAAGTATACATTTCTTTGCCAGATTATCCAAGATTAAAAACAAATGCTTGGTGTGGCTGTCCAACACATTCTCTACTCCACCATATAACAAATAAAATTCCAAAGAGAAGCTACATTTTATCTTAAAGAGACCTTGTAGAAAGTGATGTATTTTCTTCCAAAAAGAGATGATTTTGTCACAATACCAGAAACAGTGAAGGAATGTTCATTTGCATTTTTTTCAGTTAAAACAAAGATCAGAGGAGTTTCTGTAAATCTTTTTCAGACGCAAGGGTGTAAGATAAACTCTGTTAATCAATTTATAATGGAGTTCATGAACACCCAATAAAGTACATTTAGAAAACAAATTGTTACATATTTTAGACCAATCTGTTTCTTCAATTTCGTGACCTAAATCTTTTCCCCACACACTCTTCAAATTCTCAAAGGAAGAAGGACATGAGTTAGACAGAGCTTTGTATATTTTGGATATTAGTCCCTTGGAAAAACTGCTCGTTACAATTTGTTCTATGGCTGTAAGTTCAAATCTCAGTTTACCCTTATCGGACAAAGACTTAATGAAATGACGCAGCTGAAGGTATTTAAAAAAATTGGATTGTGGTATATTATATTGGTTTGAAATTTCTTGGAAAGATTTAAGTGTACTGTCTGTAAAGAGGCACGATAATTTTAGAATCCCTGATTTGGACCAATTTGAAAGAGCGATATTTTGCAAAGGTACTGTGAGATCAGGGTTAAAAGCAATAGGCGAGAACAAAGTGATATTAGCTGGAATTTTAAAGTTCTTTTTAATGTCTCCCCATGTTAGAAGAGTATTTGAGATAATGAAATTTGTTGAAATGCATTCAAGTTTTTTAACATTTATAATAAAAGGCAGAGACTTTATTGGGAGAGGAGCACAGGCTGTTGCCTCCATGTTAAGCCATCTAGAGTCAGTCCTTTCATTGTACCAGCTGACCATATGTTTCACTTGTGCTGACCAAAAGTAAAGACGTAAGTTTGGTAAAGCGACTCCTCCCATTTCTTTTGGTTTTATTAATTTGTTGAGGTTAATTCTGGGCATTTTGTGGTTCCAGATAAATTTAGAAAGGTGCTTATTGATGTCTTTAAAAAAAGTATTGGGCAAGTAACAAGGAAGGGATTGAAATAAATATAAAAATTTTGGGAGAATGTTCATTCTGATTACATTAATCCTACCCAAAAAAGAAATAGGAAGTGTCCACAAAATGTTAAGGTCTTTTTTAATAACTTCAAAAAGAGGGGCATAATTTTTTTTTTATAAATCCTTTAGTATTGGTGTAATAAATATGCCAAGATATTTAAAACCTACAGAAGTTATTCTAAAGGGTGAAAGGGACGAAAGATCGTTTAGATTAGGAATGTGGAAAGAGAGTGCCATAGACTTATACAGGTTAATTTTATATCCAGATAAACTGCTATAATCTGAAAGACATTTTAGTATCACTGGGATTGACCTATCTGGTATACATCTGCATATAAAGAAATCCGATGCTCTTCGTCTCCTACTGTTATTCCAAAAAGATGTTGACATTGTCTTAGAGATTCAGCTAGTTGCTCAATTACAAGGGCAAAGAGCAGGGGAGAAAGGGGACACCCCTTGTCTTGTACCTCTTTCTATGTCAAAGGGTTTTGAGGTCAGGCCATTCGTGATCACAGTAGCCTGAGGCCTAGCATAAAGCAATTTTATAATATCAATAAATTTGGGACCTAAATTAAATTTCTTAAGAGTAGCAAAAAGAAATTCCCATTCAACTCGGTTGAAGGCTTTTTCAGCATCAAGGGAGATAATAAGGGATGGGATTTTACGAGCTTGTATTGAATTTATAATATTTAAGAGTCGACAAATATTGTCTGTACCAAAACGCATAATGTACAGTGATCGCTGTGCAGCACTAGAAGTAACCATGCGGGCTGAGTGCAAACGCAGAAGCGATCGTGCAGTCCATTAACGTCTCTTCAAAAAGGACGGCCAGGACAGCTCCATATTATTACAACAACGCTGTGATGAGCACCACTGGCCTGTCTTGAACTGTCCTTGCCGTCCATTTTGAAGAGACTGGTTAATTATGGCTGGTCCCGCCCTGATTGTAAGGCAAAGCGTGATTGGTTGGAGCGAGAACGAGCAACGATTGGTCAGCACCATGTTGCCGGTATCTGATTGGTTTAAGTAGAAGCTGGGTGGAGTCCATCTATTTGTGGATTAGTGTTTGTCTTGACGTTAGAAATGTTTCAAAATCCACAAATGCACAGAGAGCTACCCATAAATGCACACTAATCTACAAATGCACAGGACGCAATTCACATATAAATGTCAGACAAAATTGTGTTTGTAGATTAAACAAATATATTTGTGAGTATGTTTTTTATTTGCAAGTCTAATTTTACTGTTTGTGGAACTCTAAGATTTATTTGTGGATCTCATTGTATTTATTTGTGAATATACTTGGTATTTGTCAATCGCTTCACATTTATTTGTGGATCGTATTATATTTGTTTGGAATTTCGAAACAATTCTATCTCCATAGAGAGGACGCGAAGAGTGGAAAATCTCATGATTCTCTGATCTCGGACATTGATGTTAAATGTAAGAGCAATGGACTTCGAGTTTGCGTTGAATTAACCGAAAGATAAATTAGAAAAAAGGGAACTGGCACGGAGCTAACAGATTATGCGGCCATCTTTGACGAGGTCCCTCTAGCGCCCCCGATCAAAGGAATTATTAATATAATTAATAGTATATTATTAAAATTCATTCATTTTCCTTTGGCTTAGTCCCTTTATTCATCAGGGGTCGCCACAGCGGAATGAACCGCCAACTTATCCAGCATATGTTTTACACAGCGGATGCCCTTCCAGCCGCAACCCAGTGCTGGGAAACATCCATACACATTCATTCACACTCATACAATACGGACAATTTAGTTTATTCAATTCACTTAAAGCGCATATCTTTGGACTGTGGGGGAAACCGGAGCACCTGGAGGAAACCCACGCCAACACAAGGAGAACATGCAAACTCCACACAGAAATGCCAACTGACCCAGCCGAGGCTCGAACCTTCTTGATGTGAGGCGATTGTGCTACCCACTGTGCCACCGCATTGCCCTTGTGATAACATATTAGAACATATTTTAAAACATAATCGTTTCAATAGCTAATTTCCTTTATCTTTGCCATGATGGTAGTACATAATATTTTACTAGCTATTTTTCAAGACACTAGTATTCAGCTTAAATTTAAACGGCTTACTAATTTATTTAGGTTAACTAGGCAAGTTAAATCAAAATCAATAAATCCAAAAACAAATGAATAAAACATTATGTATATTTAAAAAATCTGCTAACAACTGCTTTCATTTTGGCCAAACAAAAAGCAATAAGACTTTCTCCAAAAAAAAAAAAAAAAATACTGTAAAAAATTATTGCTCTACTAAACATGACTTGGGAAATATTTGAATAGATGGGGTAATAATTTTGCCTTCAACTGTATGTATTTCTTTTGTTTATTCACAGGATAATCTTCAGTGTACTGAATGGAAGACCAAATCAGTGTTCGTAAATAAAATAAAAAAGACTTTTAATAAACACATCTTATAAAACCTGCATTCTGTGCTTTTGAGCTCATCATTGATTGACACCGGATAGACTAGAAAAACACCAGTACGTTATTAAAATCTTTCCTGTAGTGTTCCACAGCGCTTGAAGCCAGTAAATAAAGGCATTATTTTCATGTTTTGGGATTTCTTTAATTCTTAACAGGACAAATAATTTACATGCTTGTAAACAGTGGTGGCTGGTGGAGAATTTTCTAGGTAGGGCTGTGCTGCATCCTTCAATTTCAGCATCTCAGTATGATATGGGATCTATTATGCAAAAATCACTTTTTTAAGGGGTTTAAACAGTTTTGTGGCAACAGTGTGAGCATATAGCCAGCCTATAATGGTAAAAAATATATGCATTAAATTTTTATAATCACACTTCAAAAAAACAGTCTGCAGAAACACTTTGACTGACATTCTCCCTTTGTACATGTCATCAGAGGAGGAAAGCCCCACCCATTAGTGATGATCTTTCCATCATTAACATTGCCACTATGCTAACACATAGGCATTTGTAGCTCTGCCGTCTTCTGAAAAGAGGTCTGGGAGCACAATCTCATTTGAATTTAAAGTGACAGTCAATAAAATGGCACAATATGGATCAAAGCCTAAAAGGGGCAAGATCAAAGAGTTATAAAACATTATTATAATTATTTTTGCTATTGTTTTTTTTTTTATATATATATATACTTATTTGTGGATACTGCTGGAATTTATTAATTTCTCTTTGGGATGAATAAAGTATCTATCATCATCTATCATCATCCTCATTTGTGCAGTATTTTACCTGAAACTTCACATACACACTCATCAAGGACATCAGAGACTTATTTTACATCTTGTAAAAAAGAGCATAATAGGTCACTTTTAATGTTAAACTGTAACATAAAAGGGTTAATGAAAACTAGTTTATTTAGTAAAGAATAGAATTTGAGAGGCTTGAAAGGTTTTAAATAAAGATAATTGCTTTACCAAGTTCAGGCCTAATTTAGAGGATGATTCACATACAACTGTATTTCCTGCATGCTTCAGAATTAGAGATCTCCTCTTCTAGAGTAAGGGACCATTGACATTTTTATGTAAATGTGTCTTCTGTGGTTTGCAGCGACGTGCATATTAGCGCCACCTTTTTAAAACGCCATGTCTTGTCAAATAAAAAAATAATAATCTACTTGGACATGCAGCGCCACTCATCAGCGTCAAAAGCAGTGGACCAATCAGAGGAACTTGGAGGCGGGTCAAACATTGTGAGCTTTACAGTTTACAGTAGCAAGTTGGCATGACACCCATTTTATTTGACGTTAACATGGTGGAGGAGGTGCTTTTTAAAAAAAATGCTGCATCTCACATTTTTAGATGCACAGAAAAATTCTGTGTGAATAATCCATAAGTTTCAAAATGTGTAATTGTAATGCCTGTAATGCGTTGATATGAACGAAAACAGCACTAAATCTCTCACAAACTCCTCTAAACAAACTTCTTCACCAGACATATGGCATATGACATGTGGAGTATTAAAAAAAATCTGTTCTCAGGTTACAATAAAATGTTCTCAGTGATAAAAAGTTAACCAAGACCAACAAAAGTTACCATTTCACTCAAACTCATACCTAATAAATGCAGTACATCCTGATTTGTTTTAAAGAGATCTCTCAATATATTCCCAATTCATTCATTCATTCATTCATTCATTCATTCATTCATTCATTTTCCTTCGGCTTAGTCCCTTACTTATCAGGGGTCGCCACAGCGGAATGAACGGCCAACTATTCCAGCATATGTTTTACACAGCGAATGCCCTTCCAGCCGCAACCCAGTACTGGCAAACATCCATACACTCTTATACACTACGGTCAATTTAGTTCATCCAATTCACTTATAGCGCAAGTCTTTGGACTGTGGGGAAACCGGAGCATGGGGAGAACATGCAAACTCAGAAATCACACAGAAATGCCAACTGCTGTATATACAGTACATACATACATATATAAAACAGAAATGACCCTTTCTTTCGGAGTTAAGCCAGGAAATCAGACAGGCCTGCTTCCTGCTGGATCAAATCAGTTATCGGTTTAATATATGACATTCACCAGTCATTTTCAGCGGGTGTCAGTGTCAACACTCAAACGCGAGTCCGTCACATTAGTGGGACACATTAAGTTTCTGCCTGGTGATTGTATTCATGCTCAGGCAGTTTGATTAATGGCTGAAGCTACTTCTGCTCTGTAGTGACACTTCAAGGATGGAAGTCCATTACTCATCTTCTTAAATCTCCTCAAATAAAAGGGAAGTGAGCACTCAGGACATGAGCTTCAGTGGGCAGAAAGGCAAAGGAGGAGCTTTCATTACCCACTGACCTTTGCAGCCGTGCATATAAATACCATGTCATTATCTCATTCACCGCCGCTGTCTGGAAACACAGCATCGCTCGTACTGTAATCATCAGTGTTTGAGCGGGACACTAATGAGGACGGCCACTTTCTGCCCCCTGTTCGCAACACCCTTCTCTTTTTCAGACCCACTTCTGAGATAGGGGCTTTAAAGGGATATAGTTGACCCAAAAATGAAAATTCTGTCATCTTTTACTGATCCTTCAGTGCTTCCCACAGGTTTAAAATATACTTGCGGTGGTAGCCGGATTGAAACACATCCTTTACCAATGGCACATAAATGGTTATGTCACTACATGTGACACAAAATGATGAATGTGATTTTTAACAATATTTTTATTTATTATGACACTGTTATACATCGTTACTTTTCAATGGGTTAAAGTTTTAAAAACAGCTGTTGAAATAATTTTTTTATGCTATTTAGGAGCCCAGTGCACACAGCTGCTCTCTCTCTCTCTCTCTCTCTCTCTCTCTCTCTCTCTCTCTCTCTCTCTCTCTCTCAATTCAATTCAATTCAATAATTGCTTTATTGGCATGACAAATGTTACAAATGTATTGCCAAAGCATTTATAAAGTTTACATTAAAAATAAAAGAACACACATATATAATAAAAACCCCACAGTAAATAGTAGTAGTAGTAAAAAAACAAAAAACAAAAAAAATCAAAGATATCTACATATAGTAATTAAGTAAAAATATAAATAATATATCACATTATTATTATTCAATATATCATATTATTCATAAATATCATATTATTCATTTATATATCAATAAAAATAATAATAATAGATCAGAATACACTGTACATTTAACAATCAACATTTTAGGTTCAGTTTCAGTTTAGATGTCATTTCGTCCTCTCCGAGTATATAGTAAAGTTTTTTTGAATTGTTTAGATTAAAGAATCTATTATTTACTTTTTCTCTCAGTCTCTCGGCTGTGCGTGCTGTCAGCAGTGAAGCCAAGCGGAAAGTAGTCTTTAATAAAAGAGTAATGAAAAAAGCAACAACTTCAGAAAGCGAAAGCAAAAGTCGACTCCAAGACATTTTAGGAGATTTAGAAACACCGACCAGATGCATTTTTAAGCCTCAAAAAGGCACATCTCTGTGGGTCTCTGCAGAGCACGTGAGATTGTCTGTGGGAGTGTTGACAGTTCTCGCGCACATAGAATAAGTAGTACGAAATGTGTAGGGCAAGAGAAGATTTTCCACTTGGGTGGATACAAAAAAAGTGTAAAAGGATGATTATATTGGTAAAAAAAAAACTGTTATCAAATATACTTGGGTGGCCGTTAATATACCTGGGCGGCCCGCCCAAGTAAAGTCTATGTGTGGGAAGCACTGTCCTTCACTTGTCACAAATTAGTTTGAGTTTCTTTTTTTTTTTTTGTTAAACACAAAAGAAGTTATTTTGAAAAATGTGGGAAACCTGGAACCATTGACTTCAATAGTATTTGTTTTTTTTTCCTACACTGTAAAAAAATCTGATAATTAATAGTTTCCGTATTTTGTGATTCACGATTGTTTTCCATTTATTTATGGTTGTGAATTGCATTATGAGATCTTGATCTCTGCTCTGTCGACTTTTGATGTTGAAAATTCAGCTATCCAGTTTAACAAAGTGACTTTTATTGACATTTCAGTTGTTCGAAACAATATAATGTATAATAAATCATATATAGAGAAATAAGTCTGTAAAATAACATTAAATGTACTGGCAGCTTATTACAAGGTTTTTTGTAGCATAATATACAACACCAACCCAGACAATATATCAATTTCAACTATTAAAAATGTTAATAAAAGTCACTTTTTAGAACTTTTCAAGGTTAAAAGTTGTAGGAAGAAAGATCAAGGTCCCATAAATAAATAAAAACATGAATCTCAAAAAATGGAAAACTGCCAATTTATGTATATGTTTTACAGTGTACTGTACTCTGGAAGACAATGGTGTCAGCTTTCTTTAAAACATCTTATTTAGTGCTCAACAAAAATAAAAAAGAAACTCAAACAGTTTTGTGACAAGTGAAGGATGAGTAAATGATGACAGAATTTGCTTTTTATTTTTATTAACTATCCCTTTAAGGCAAATATTATTTTGTGATTTTGGGCTTTTTATTTTAAGCCTTTTATGCATTATTTTTCAAAATCATTATCTAGATTTTTACACACAAAAAAAAAATCAATACTTTAATATGATGGTAAAATTGAAATCCATATTTTTTTTTAAAACAAAATTCTGTTTTATAAAAAAAATAAAAATAACTGACACTGTGCAACAAAGGAGTAAAATGGGACATTGAGCCACAGATGATTATATTGGATTTTGTGTTTTTTTATGATATGTTACGCTATTCATATAAGCTCAGTTATTAAGAACAACAATATTACAATGTAATAACAATAAACCACATTGTAGGTACAATAACATGCAGAAGTCTATTAGCAATATGGGCAAATCATAGAAAACATTTACTACTGATTGTAACAATTATGATTTTATACTTATCATACTTCATGTTGAATCATCTCAGTTATTCATTCATTCATTCATTTTCCTTCGGCTTAGTCTCTATTTCAGAGGTCGCCATAGCAGAATGAACCACCAACTATTCCGGCATATGTTTTACGCAGCGGATGCCCTTCCAGCTGCAACCCAGTACTGGGAAACACCCATACACACTCATTCACATACACTCATACACTACGGCCAATTTAGTTTCTACAATTCACATATAGCGCATGTCTTTGGACTGTGGGGGAAACCGGAGCACCTGGAGGAAACCCACGCCAACACGGGGAGAACATGCAAACTCCACACAGAATTGCCAACTGGCCTAGCCGGGACTCGAACCAGCGACCTTCTTGCTGTGAGGTGACAGTGCTAAACACTGAGCCACCGTGCCGCCTCATCTCAGTTATAGTATATAAAAATGTAAGACTTTTTAATATCAACTTATATGAAATTTAATAATAAACTAAAAAAAACTCTGCATTCAAGGCTTTTTGAGAATCATCAAGACTTCTAAAGCCTTAGCTGCTTAATTGAATTAGTGGACATTTAATAAAATAACATATTTTGAAGATTCATTTAAATTTTTGGAAAACTTGTAATACAAAAAATGATTGCTATTCTTAATGTAATCAATCAAATGAGGAAGTATGGTGATAACTATTGTTTTTATTTTTTATCCTATTCACCTGCAGTGTTTTTAAAAGTGAGAATTGTCTGACTTTAATTCCAGTCATGCCTGAGAGAGACAGAGATCGAGCCGCTCCACGTATCACAACACAACCGGAATGATGAATACGGTTTTCAGTGGGTCTTCCAGGGTCATCAGAAAAACTCTCTTCTCACACATCAAAACAATGATGCACTTGCCACACACACACACACACACACACACACGCGCACGCGCGCACGCACACACGCACACACACACACACACACACACACACACACACACACACACACACAGTGG
>CAIGQV010003909.1:7780526-7793641 GCA_903798115.1 Danio jaintianensis | reverse complement strand
TATTTCAGAAACTGCTGATCTACTGGGATTTTCACGCACAACCATCTCTAGAGTTTACAGAGAATGGTCCGAAAAAGAGAAAATATCCAGTGAGCGGCAGTTCTGTGGGTGCAAATGCCTTGTTGATGCCCGAGGTCAGAGGAGAATGGCCAGACTGGTTCGAGCTGACAGAAAGGCAGCAGTAACTTAAATAACCACTCGTTACAACCGAGGTATGCAGAAGAGCATCTCTAAACGCACAACACATCGAACCTTGAGGCAGATGGGCTACATCAGCAGAAGACCACATCGGGTGGCACTCCTGTCAGCTAAGAACAGGAAACTGAGGCTACAGTTCACACAGGCTTAACAAAATTGGACAATTGGAAAAACATTGCCTGGTCTGATGAGTCTCGATTTCTGCTGCGACATTCGGATGGTAGGGTCAGAATTTGGCGTCAACACCATGAAAGCATGGATCCATCCTGACTTGTATCAACGGTTTAGGCTGGTGGTGTAATGGTGTGGGGGATATTTTCTTGCCACACTTTGGGCCCATCAGTACGAATTGAGCATCGTGTCAACACCACAGCCTACCTGACTATTGTTGGTGACCATGTCCATCCCTTTATGACCACAGTGTACCCATCTTCTGATGGCTACTTCCAGCAGGATAACGTGCCATGTCATAAAGCGCAAATCATCTCAGACTGGTTTCTTAAACATGACAATGAGTTCACTGTACCCAAATGGCCTCCACAGTCACCATATTTCAATTCAATAGAGCACCTTTGGGATGTGGTGGAACGGGAGATTCGCATCATGGATGTGCAGCTGACAAATCTGCAGCAACTGCATGATGCTATCATGTCAATATGGACCAAAATCTCTGAGGAATATTTCCAGTACCTTGTTGAATCTATGCCACGAAGGATTAAGGCAGTTCTGAAGGCAAAAGGGGGTCCAACCCGGTACTAGTAAGGTGTACCTAATAAAGTGGCCGGTGAGTGTAAGATACACACTGATATACTGATATCATGCAGCTCTCTAGGTTTTGGAAATAAACCTCTTTGAGACATGAAGGTTTAAACAAACATCCATTTATATTCAGCATCTCTTATCCGAAATAGTTCTGGCCACAGATAAAATTTTAATTGTTGGTGATTTTAATATTCATATAGATAATGAAAAAGATGCTTTAAGTCTGGCCTCCTTAGACATACTAGCCTCTGTTGGAGTGAAACAGCATGTCTCAGGGCCTACTCATCGGCATAATCATACCTTAGACCTAATATTATCACATGGTATCAATATTGATAATGTTGAAGTTGTGCAGCAGAGTGATGACATTTCAGATCCCTGTTTAATCTCTTGTTTATTGTGCATTGATAGGTCTACAAAACCAGCTTCTATTTATAAATATGGTAGAACGATCACTGCTAGCACTAAAGACCACTTTGTCAGTAACCTACCTGATCTTTCTAATTTCCATAGCATTCCAGGCAGCCTAGAAGAGCTTGACACTGCAACTGAAACTATTGATTCCGTCCTTTCTAGCACGTTAGACATAGTTGCTCCGTTACACTTAAAAAAGATTAGGGAAAAAAATCTGACGCCATGGCACAATGAGCACACATGTGCCTTAAAGAAAGCAGCCCGGAAAATGGAACGTAGATGGAAGAAATCAAAATTAGAGGTTTTTCGTCTGGCCTGGAAAGAAAGTATACTTAACTTTAGAAAAGCTTTAAAGTCTGCCAGATCTGCTTATTTTTCAACTTTAATAGAAGAAAATAAACACAACCCTATGGTCCTGTTTAACACAGTAGCCATCTAACTAAAAACAAAGCATCAACATGCATGTCTCAACACAGCAGTAATGACTTTATGAATTTTTTCACACGCAAGATTGATGAAATAAGAGATAAAATAAGCACCATCAATCTGCCTCCTACAGCTTCGTCCCAATTAGAGCACTGTAGACCGTTAATAGACACACTTCAAACTTTTTCAGCAGTAGGTGAGGAAGAACTGTATAAACTGATAAATTCGTCTAAATCAACAAAGTCTATGCTAGATCCTATACCGACCAAATTATTAAAACAGTTGTTTTCGGAGGTTTCTGAACCTGTTCTTAATGTTTTGAATTCATCCCTACTTTTAGGATATGTTCCTAAAACTTTTAAACTAGCTGTCATTAAGCATCTTATTTAAAAACTACAGCTTGATCCCAAAGAACTAGTAAATTATAGACCCATCTCAAACCTGCCTTTTCTATCAAAGATACTAGAAAAAGTCGTATCTCCTCAACTATGTTCCTTCCTGCATAGAAACAATATTTATGAAAAATTTCAATCTGGATTTAGAGCATTGCATAGCACAGAAACAGCACTCCTAAGAGTTACAAATGACCTCCTTCTGTCGTCCGATCGTGGTTGTATTTCTCTCTTAGTGTTATTGGACCTCAGTGCTGCATTTGATACAATCGATCATAATATTCTCCTTCATAGGCTTGAAAATTATGTTGGTATCACAGGAACTGCATTGGTCTGGTTCAGGTCTTATCTATCTGAACATTATCAATTTGTATCAGTCAATGAAGAAGCATCATATAGATCAAAAGTACAATGTTGGGTACCACAAGGCTCAGTCCTTGGTCCCTTACTTTTCACACTATATATGCTACCGCTAGGCGATATCATTAAAAAGCATGGAGTTAGCTTCCACTGTTATGCTCATGATACACATCTTTATATCTCCTCTCAACCTGATAATATGTATGAATTTACTAAATTAACAGACTGTATAACTGATATAAAAAATTGGATGACTAATAACTTTTTATTAATAAATTCAGATAAAACTGAGGTCTTGCTTATTGGACCCAAAAACCTCACACAAAAAAACCTAGAACACTGTCTAACCCTTGATGGATTCTTAGTTCAGTCCTCATCTTCAGTCAAAAATTTAGGGGTGATTTTAGATAGCAACCTGTCCTTTGAAGGCCAGATTTCAAGCATCTGTAAAACTGCATTTTTTCATCTTAAAAATGTTGCCAAACTTCGACATATGCTATCAGTGTCTGATGCGGAAAAGCTTATTCATGCCTTCATGACCTCTCGGTTAGACTATTGTAATGCGTTATTAGGTGGTTGCCCTATTGGTCTAATTAACAAACTACAGCTAGTTCAAAATGCAGCTGCTAGAGTGCTTTCTAGAACAAAAAAATATGATCATATTACTCCAGTTCTTTTATCATTGCATTGGCTCCCTATTAAATATCGTATAAATTTTAAAATTTTATTGACTACCTACAAAGCCCTGAACGGCTTAGCTCCCCAGTATTTGAGGGAGCTCCTGGTGTATTATAGCCCCTCACGTCCAATACGCTCAATTAATTCTGGACAATTGATTATTTCCAGAATATCAAGATCAACTGTAGGCGGTAGATCTTTCTCATATCTTGCACCTAAACTCTGGAACAGCCTTCCCAGCACAGTTCGGGAAGCAGACACACTCTGTCAGTTTAAAACTAGATTAAAGACACATCTCTTTGCATTAGCATACACATAAAACACAAATGCTTTTGAAATACAAATCCTTAAAAGGATTGTTAGTCTGCATTATTTAGGGCAACCGGAGCCGGGAACACTTCCCAAAAGACATTATAATTTGAACGGCATCTGCGCTTATGTTAGTCTTTTTTTTTTTTTTATTCCCGAGGTTTCCATAATCCTGGACCAGGCCATATTCTGAGTAGCTGCTGTGGTGGTCATGGAGGAGTGGAGAGCATGAGACTGATTCCTGTAAGACCCCAGTGACAGATGAGTCGTCGCATTATCCTGAAGGGCCAGCCTGTGCACCAGCCGGGGACCTCTCCCATCTGCAGCTTCTCCAAGATGGACGTCCAGCGTTCTCCAGCCTCCGGCGCCTAGACTGCAGCTCTGCACAAGATGTTTGGCCATAGGAGAAATGGTCGTGCCCAACTGAGCCTGGTTTCTCTCGAGGTTTTTTTTCCTTCACTTTCGCAAATTGGTGAAGTTCGTTCCTCGCCGCTGTCGCCACTGGCTTGCATGGTTCGGGACCTGTAGAGCTGCGCAACGATGGATTTGCTCTTCAGTGTTTGGACTTTCAGCAGTGAAAATTAAACCACACTGAACTGAACTAAACTGAGCTTAACTCTGAAAATTGGACTGACACTGTTTCAATTCACTGCACTCTTCTATGTGAAGCTGCTTTGACACAATCTACATTGTAAAAGCGCTATAGAAATAAAGATGAATTGAATTGAATCTCTTCATTGTGAGATGCTCACCTGAGAAGCACTCTATACACCGTGACCTCTGACCTCAGCATAAGCTCAAGAGGCTGAAACTATAGCAGAATAGTAATGGATCTCAATGCAGCCGATGGAGCATGGATCAAAACAGCTGTTCACGGGGGTCAAGTGAATGTTCTCAGGGGTCTCGAATCCAGACGAATGTTTCACATGCTGCCTGATAGTCTCGAGAAAAGCATATTTCCTTGCAAGACATTCCAAATCTCCCATAAGCCTGTCAATGATGACTCTGCCCTGACATTAATAATATTGCCTTCTCCTCAGCTCAAGCATTATTACACTATTTTTGACACCATCTCCACTGCTGTAAAACTGACAAGCTGCAAACTTTGCTGAGTTGAAGGTAAACATCACTGAGAGACACAAAGAAACTGAGAGATTCAAAACACTTCTGAAGATTGCAGCACAATTAGAATTTACCTGAAATAAAACACTTGATGCACACTGCATGTAAATCTCCAGGGGTTTTATTTAGTCTAATAATAAAAAAAAGATAGCATGATCTGGAAAAACACACTATGATGATAAGGGAAAACAATCTTTAATTCTGGAATAAAATGAAATAAAATAAAATTAAATTAAATTAAATTAAATACTGGCAATAAATATGATCTAAATCTGAACTAAAACTATTCATTCATTGATTTTTTTTTCGGCTTAGTCCCCACAGCGGAATGAACCGCCAACTTATCCAGCATATGTTTTACGCAGCGGATGCCCTTCCAGCTGCAACCCATCATGGGGAAACACCCATACATTCACCATTCACACACATACACTACGGACAATTTAGCTTACCCAATTCACCTATAGCGCATGTCTTTGGACTTGTGGGGGAAACCGGAGCACCCAGAGGAAACCCACGCCAACACGGGGAGAACATGCAAACTCCACACAGAAATGTCAACTGACCCAGCCGAGGCTCGAACCAGCAACCTTCTTGCTGTGAGGCAACAGCACTACCCACTGCACCATCGTGCCGCCCGAATAAAATAATATAAATTATATTTTATATATTATTTTATTTTATTATAGTATTATTAAATATTACTATAATAAAATAAATAAATTAAACATATAAATAAATGTAAAAAAATTAAAACTAAGAACACAAAAAAGATAAATAAAATAAAGTAAAATAAAATAAAATAAAATAAAATAAAATAAAATAAAATAAAATAAAATAAAATAAAATATTGAAGAACTTAAATGACTAACTGGAAACAACTAAAAACTAAAACGGAACTAAAAATACTAAAATAAATAAAACATAAATACAAGTATTTTAATAAAAATGAAAACTAAGAACACAAAAAAAGAGAAAAGCACATATTAAAATTATAAACTGGATTTTAATAAAATAAAATAAAATAAAATAAAATAAAATAAAATAAAATAAAAAACATTTGAGAATCCCTTAAATGACCAACTGGAAAACTAAAACTAATAAAATAAATAGATGAAACATAAATACAAACACTTAACCTAAACTGAAATCTAAGAATACAAAAAAGAGAAAAGCACATATTAAACTTATAAACTGCATTTTAAATAAAACTAAATCTAAAAATAAAAATAAAAGGTAATTAAAATTAGCAATAAACACAACAGAAGTATTAGCATAAATATTAGCACATTAAATTCATTAATAAATAAATATGAAATCAACAGAAGCAAACCTTAAATTTGTTCAACTGAATTTGTTAAACTTAAACTTGAGAAGTGGAGATCATTTTGATAAATAGCATGCGACCCAGCAGACCCAACTATTACTTCATTCCCTGTCCTAGTTCCTTTATAAATATACACTGTATCAAAGTTCAAAGTGCAAAATAATGCTATTATGTAGGTACAATATGTATGATAAAACTTTCCACTAGATCTAAAAACTGTAAAAAAAATAATAATAATTGAAAGCCCCTTTAAAGGCACAGTGTGTAATTTTTGCCACTAGAGGGCGTGTATTCACAACAAACAAATGGGAGTTGTGGTCTTCATTACTCCTGCAGAAATCTTGTATTCAACACTTAATATTATGGTAGTATGAAGCAGAGAAAAGGTCTTTGCACACTGAAGTCCAACATTTTTGTATGCGTTTTTTTCGTATTCAAATCCAAAGAATTCGTCACGCACACACACCTTGCACACTGAATCTGATGCCTATTAATTAATTGTAAAATTATTATAAAATAATTCAATAATTGTTCCATAATCAACTGCCACAATCAGTTTTTGTAAGCCGTGTCATTATATTCCATACTTTGCTCATCATAAAGGGTTTTGTGTTGCGAGACCAAGTGGATTAGTTTCTCCAATGGCATTTTGGATTTTGCCTTTGCTTGTACGGTAGCCCTGAACTGTCAAAACACCTCTTAAAATGTCTTTTCGGATGCAAAACAATCTAACCTGATTCGAAATTTTTAATGACGGACAAAAGTTTCGGAGACAGTGTGTCAATACAATTGACACAACGCCAGGTCGAGTTTATCTATTTATTTTATAAATCAAAAAGTAACGAATTGGCATGAGATAGCATTGGTTTTTCAGATGTCTCAATGGAAAGAATTGTGCATATTTTACCTTTAAATCACTGGTAGTTCCTCCTGTGCTGGGTTAGACACTATTCTGAAGTAGGAGCTAATTTTGTCCCTCCAATTGTTCTGAAATGATTCCCTGTTTCAGCAATAGAGCCCCAAAAACATTTCTCCAGTGCAAATGCTCCCATTATAGTTCAGTTCCAGTTAGTGTTTTAGCTACTACGTTAACTAATAATACATACAGCCCCTAATTGAAACCAGAGATTTACATAATTTAAAAATGTACGTTTTTACAAGAAGTTCAACAAGTTGACTTTCCGTCACACCAGCTCCAGCTGCTGTAAACTGGATGAGGCTAATCCTTCTGTTCTGATCCAGCGGCTAATCTTCAGAGGCGCTGGAGTGCGCTTCTGTTCAAATCCTCACATAATTGCAGTCACAAAAAGCTAATGAGTCATTCAGGCTTGGAATAGCTGTGCCAGGCTAGCATCGAAACCTGCGCTGAGCTTTTGTCTGTCACTCCTGTCACCGTCAGCCAGAAATATCACAACAAGAAAGTCAGTAAATGCAGGAGAAGATCCAGGAAACAATGCCCACAGTCCTTGCCAATGTAGCGGTTTCTCTTTCCAGACTAATTGAATTCAGAGATCAAATCTTTTGTGGGCATTACTGGAACAGAGTCAGCCGAGCTTCTGCGACACTATGGACAGGCTTTTGAAAGTTCTAATCCAATCACCAGTACTAGACCTGAGGAAACTTCACTTGTGTGCTCCCAAGTTCGAGCTACTCTAAAAATATCAGTTAATTTTGTGTTTTCTGTTTATTTATGGTTGTGAATTACATTATGAGACCTTGATTTCTGCTCTATCAACTTTTGATGTTGAAAATTTACTCTACAGTTTAACAAAGTGACTTTTACTGACATTTTAGTAGTGTGAAATAATATAATGCATAAGAAATAATTTATAGATAAATATGTCTGTGGTTTACCAAAGCCCAAAAATGTTAATAAAAGTCACTTTTTCAAACTTTTCAAGGTTAAAAGTTGGTGGAAGAAAGATCAAGGTCCCATAATGCAATCTAAAAGCATAAATAAACCAGGAAAATAAAAAAATAAAAACATGAATCACAAAATAGGGAAAAATGCTAATTTACGGATATTTTTTACAGTGTAGGGCTGCACAATATTGGAATACTTGTTTTTTTTCTGCAATACATATTGCGATATTGAGTACAATTTCACCAGATGACTGGAAGAGCTAAATTGGAAAGAATTCATCATTTTAGACTGATTGTGATGATTTTGTAGAGGAGTGCATTTGCATAAAACATAATAAACCAATCACAAGTATTGATAAATTCAGTAAAGTAAAAAAAATACAGGTGAAATAAAGTGCTTTCTGGGAGTCTATCAATATTCAGGTACACAAATTGAATAATTAAATGTCAAATAATACTGTATAGACTCCATTGTATATGAATTTTTACATGAAAAGGTTTTATATATAAAAAGTTACAAACAGTTAGATTTTTTTGTGGCTGAATGTTTCAACTGGCTTGAAATGTTCACACAGTCAAAAGCCCTAAAAACACATGCAAATGAGAAACATTTCAACAACTTTATGATTAAACTTTTCCACTATGATTTTGTTTTCCACTATGGCTCCTGGTCAACTACAATCTTGATTCAACATTGCTGATTTTGCCATGTGACTATTGCAGATGCAAACATTGCAATATCGATGCTGAAACGATATACTGGTGAAGTCATAATTATTAGCACTCATGTGATTTTTTTTTCTTCTTTTTTAAAAATTTACTAAATGATGTTTAACAGAGCAAGGAATTTTTCACAGTATTTCCTATAATGTTTTTTCTTCTGGAGAAAGTCATATTTGTTTTATTTCAGCTAGAATAAAAGCAGTTCTTAATTAAAAAAAAAAAAAATTAAGGCCAATATTATTAGCCCCCTTGAGCAATATTTTCTTTTCGATTGTCTACAGAATAAACCATCATTATACAATGACTTGCTTATTTACCCTAACTTGCCTAATTAACCTAGTTAAGCCTTTAAATTGCACTTTAAGCTGAATACTAGTATCTTAAAAAATATCTAGTAAAATATTATGTATTGTTATCATGTCAAAGATAAAAGAAATCAGTTATTAGTTTTAAAGCTCTCAAAGCACTTTTTAGCAAATAGATCCTGCTTGTAATCGCTGTAATTCCACCCCAGCCACTCACGCAGATATGTTTTGGTCTTATATAAAGCTTAACTGCTTCTGGGACACAATTTTTAAAACTATATCTGGATTTTTGGGTATATTTATCTCCCCTTGCCCACTGATTGCCATTTTTGGGATTTTTCCCATGTCATATAATCTTACAAAGATACAATCTGATTGCATAGCTTTTATTGGGCTCCTGCCCAAACGACTAATATTGCTTAGGTAGAAGGATCAGAAACCTCCAACCCCAACACAGGGGATCCGTGATGTCCTCTTCTTCCTAAAGTTGGAAAGAATTAGACTGTCTGAGGTTTATCTAACCAGTTTAAGAAAATTTGGGACCCGTTTAGGAAATATATCCAAGAACATGTTTTATTGTCAAATATAAACCAAGTCCTTGTTCCAGCAAATTGATTATTTTTCTTTCCTAAGTTCAAAGTAGAGTGGATTGTGTGATACAGATTGTACAACTGTAGTTTTTGTTAAGCCACATTATTATTTACCATTTTATTTGTTGGTATGTTTTTTAATTTCTTTGTATGTTTTACTGTAGTTATATATATATATATATAAAGAAATGAGTTATTCAAACTATAATGTTTTGAAATGTGTTTTGAAAATCTACTTTTTTGTTAAACAGAAATTGGGTGAAAAATATTTAGGAATGCTAATGATTCTGACTTGAACTGTATATTGTGCAGCCCTAGTTCAAGTCATCTCCATATGCATCCTGCTGAACTTATTAGTTTCTTGTGATAAAACAGATTGTTTTAAGGCTGATGAGTGACTCTCGCTTACTCACCGTGATTCTAACGCTGACTGTGGCTGTTCCTGGAGGCAGGACTCCACCATGATCCAACGCCTCCACTTCAAACGTGTAAGTGCTGTTTCCTGCTGCCAAGGACTCAAAGTCTAGCGCTTGCAATACTGATACAACGCCGGTCAGACGGTTCACGGCGAAGAGCTGCAGAGCCGCTTCTGTTTTTATCCTGTAGGTCACATTAGAGACCAGATCGGCATCCACCGCCTGAGCGATATGAGGAGAAGAGAACAGAGAGAATAAAGGTTAAAAGAGACAGAATTAATGATCCCGTCCACACTTTGCAAGGTACAGCAGGATGGAAGGAGCCAACAAGTTTCGTGAAGGGATAGTTCATCCAAAAAAATGAAAATTACTTTTTCAAAACCTATTTGATTTTCTTTCATCTGCTGAACACAAAAGATGATATTTTAAAAAATGATGATTGATGAAACCCACTGACTCTCATAATATGTTTTTCCCTACAATGTAGGCTTTCGTCAATGACAACTATTACTAAATATTTTTTGTCAATGAACCTTTATCATGTGACAAAAACGAGACGAGATGCGACGAAAATGCTGGTCATGCGACGATGACTATAACTAAATTTATAATGCAATATTGTTGGGAAAAGAAAACCGAATGTGTGGTGGTAAAAGATGGAGAGGAATGTGGCCACAAAATTGCAGGAACATAACGTTATTTTTTTATTTTAGAAAACTCACGCCAACAAAACGACCAATGTGTCTGTATATATTTATGAGAGAGTTAAGTGGGTGAACTCATGCTCAGACAGTTGACTAAAACCTGACTAGACTACAAAGAGTATGAACGTGACTAAAACTAATAAAAACTATAATGTCAGCTTCACACAAAGACTAGACTAAAACTAAAATGAAAACAGGCTGAAAACAGGCTGCCAAAAACATCACTACTACTATGGAAGTCAATGTGTGCCAGCATTCAGATTTCTTAAAAATATCCTCTTTTGTGTTCTACACGCAGGTTTACAATCACACTAGTGAGAGTAAATGATAAGGTAGTTTTCATATTTGGGTGAACTAACCCTTCAAAAAGTTGAAGGGATAGTAAAAAAAAAAAAAAAAAAAAAAGAATATTCTCACATTATTTACTTCTGTTATAGGGTCAAAGATTAACAGAGGTTTTCAAGAATCAAAAAGTGTAATACTGCTTTACATTTTCCTCTTTACATTTTTCCCTCTAATTTGAATCCGAAAAGCAAGACTGATTACTTGTTGGCTAACTGAACTGCTCAAATTCAGATAAGGCAGAGTCTTAACATGGTGGCTATGTTTATCTGTGTTGTGTTTATGTTTGGAAGGATGGTTTTGCAGATCACGCTTTTGAAATGTTGCCACGTCCACTGATTTTAAGCAATGCTCATTAACCATCTCTGGGCTTAAGCGCTCCAGTTTATGGAGTTAGTATAGTAGGCGTGTGCAGGTCATGATATTTTGGTGTGTGTCTTATTAACTTCTAAGATGAAAGGTTTAAGTTTATTGCGTGCTTCTTATTTACAGTTCGTGTTGTTTTTTTAAGATCTGGCAATCCTAATGAGTCAAGAAGAACTGCGGACAGAAAAGAGGCACACCTCTGATGCGCTATTAAATGTGATAGTTACAAGAATTGAAAGATAGTCACAACATTTTAATATGTCATTTATTTGCTCTCCACTTTTTTTCAATCTTGTATGAGTTTAATCTGAGAAGGAATTTTGCGAATGGTTGGTTACACGCAAAAACAAAACAACTTTTTGCTTCTTATTCAAACTATGTATCTAAAATGAGTTGAAACAACGTTAGTCTTACGTTTTTCTTTGGGGACAATGTAATGGTTTTATGTTCAATCTACTTAAATTTGTAAAATAGACGCAGTTATTTTAATCAATTTGTTTTGGGTAAACATGAAGAAATTGTGTAAAAGCCAGCATTTTTTACAGTATACACAATAGTTGATGGTAACTACTGATGTCTACAGCTCTCTGGTTACAATCATTTTTTAAAAGTTCTTCTTTTTTTGTTCAACGGTAGACATTTACATTCATCAAAGCATTCAAAGCATTGTAGGCACACTTTAAAAAGTAATTATTTACTTAAAAAAAATTATTCAAACTACTTATTTAAAATGAGCTGAAACAACACAATTCTTAAGATAATTTTGGGACAAGGCGACACGGTGGCTCAGTGGTTAGCACTGTCGCCTCACAGCAAGAAGGTCACTGGTTTGAGTCCCGGCTGGGCCAGTTGGCATTTCTGTGTGAAGTTTGCGTGTTCTCCCCGTGTTGGCGTGGGTTTCCTCCAGGTGCTCCGGTTTCCCCCACAAGTCCAAAGACATGCGCTATAGGTGAATTGAATAAACTAAATTGACCGTAGTGTATGTGTGTGAATGAGAGTGTATGGATGTTTCCCAGTACTGGGTTGCAGCTGGAAGGGCATCCACTGTGTAAAACATATACCGGAATAGTTGGCGGTTCATTCCGCTGTGCCAACCCCTGATAATCAGGGACTAAGCGAAGGAAAATTAATGAATTAATAATAATAATAATAATAACAATAATGGCGACACAGTGGCTCAGTGGTCGCCTCACAGCAAGAAGGTCGCTGGTTCGAGTCCTGGCTGGGTCAGTTGGCATTTCGGTGTGAAGTTTGCATGTTCTCCCTGTGTTCGTGTGGGTTTCCTCCGCGGTGTAAAACATATGCTGGAAAAGATGGCGGTTCATTCCGCTGTGGGGACCCCTGATGAATAAAGGGACTAATCCGAAGGAAAATGAATGAAGGAACTTTTGTTTTTTTGTTTTATGAAACTTTATTGTTTTATGTTCAATCCACAAACCAACACAAAACAACCTGTCAAAACCAAAACCAACCTAACTTAAATGATTTGTGTTGGAACAACATGAATGAATTGGGTGGAATCCTGAATTTTTTTACAGTGTACTTAAAAAAGTGAGTAAGCAACAAGCTGACTTTGCTTAAAAAAATTGAGTAAATCCATTGTAACTTGGAACTGGAAGTTGATTTAACCTAATTTTTATAATTATGCACATTTCATTTACTTAAAAAAATTAAGGCAATGGGATTATTATTATTTTTTAAGTAAGTTCAACTAATCAATTTAAAAGCAACAGATTTACTCACTTATTTTGAGTCAAGTCAACTAATCCTTTTTTACAGTGTACTTCTTTTTTTCCTGCTCTCCCTGGGGATCAAATC
>CAIGQV010003909.1:7742425-7759422 GCA_903798115.1 Danio jaintianensis | reverse complement strand
GTGTGTGTGTGTGTGTGTGTGTGTGTGTGTGTGTGTGTGTAAGAGAGAGTTTGTTGAGCACCTGCTCGTTGTGAACATGGCAGACTTTACACAGAACAGGCCTCTGCGACGAGAAGATGATGAAATCAAGAGAAAGATGATGGAAAGCCGGAGAACAGCTCATGACGAGACTTCAGCAACGACTTCTTTAACACACAAATCCCTCAAGAAAATAACAACACCAGACTGCTAAGAAAATGCAATGCATGTGATATCTTTTTTCAATGGATTGCAGAGGAATATTTATGTGAGTGAAGTAAAACAGAACACATAATCAGATTATTTATAGCAGATGTTTTTTGTTGCATTATTTGAATTGAAAACAACAACATACTGTTCTGGGAAAATGTCGTTAAGTATTTAAAAAATATTTTAAAATGTTAATGTTAAATGTTTAAAAAATAAAATATATATTTTATTCAGTAAAATTATTAAAGTTATAAAATAAAATGAAATAAAATTAATCAAATCAAAGAAAAGTATTTTCATCTGAAACAGTATGAAATAAAAGAAATTATTAAAAGCTAAATAATAAATAGAGAATTAATAAAATAAAATGACAAAACAAATATTAAGTCAAATAAAAATGAAATGAAATGAATATTTTTTTATTAAAATGAATCAAATAAATTAAACAAGGTAATATAAGAGAATAAAATTATTAATCAGATAAAAATAATTAAATTAAAATGTATTCTAACTAATTATTTTAAAATAATTTAAAATAATAATTAAATAAAATGACAAAAATATTAAATCAAATAAAAATGAAATTAAATAAAGTAAATCTAAAATGAAATAAAATAAAATGAATTAAATAAATTAAACAAGATAAAATAAGAAAATAAAAATAATTAATCAGATAAAAAATAATTTGATTAAATTAAAATGTATTTTAATTAATTATTTTAACATAATTTTAAAAAGTTTAAATAAAACCAAAATGACAAAAAAAATTATCAAATAAAAATGAAATGAAATAAAATAAAACAAATCTAAAATGAAAAAAAAAGCTTTAATTTAATTAACTTTTTATTTTATTCTATTTCATTTTTCAAATTAAACAAGATAATATAAGAAATTAAAAATAATTAATCAGATAAAAATAGTTAAATTAAAATGTAATCTAATTAATTATTTTATAACACTTGATTTTTTATTATTTGAAAATGTTAAGTATTTTAAACAAATCAATAAATCAACCAATCATTCTTTTATTATTTATTTTATCTTTGAAAAAAGAAAATGACAGACTGGAGCTTAATAACAAAAACTGAATAATTGAAATAAAAAGTTAACTATCTGACTATCTAACTAACTAACTAACTAACTAACTAACTAACTAACTAACTAACTAACTAACTAAATAAATAAATAAATAAGAAATAAATAAACTAACTAACAAAAGTATTAATTACACTGCGATTTTCTGGATTCCTGAACATACAAAACATGAAATAAAAAGATGACGGAAATAGAGAGAACGTAAGGGTTACTAAAGTAACCCTCGTTCCCCGAGGGGGGGAACGGAAATGCTATGTGGAAACTTCCACTATGGGGATTTCGTCAGAAAGCCAATCATTCTGAAGAGTAATTAAACGGGCCAATGAAATGCCAATGAGTTGGCGGTGTCAGCGTGCACAGCTGGCAGCAATCATAATCAGCTTGTGAATAAGAATGCCCGCTGTGCCACACAACCACACCTTTTCTAGCTGAAGAAGCCGAACTACAGCTGTCAGCTAAGGCGCAATCCCTGTGGCGAAGGAACATAGCATTTCCGTTCCCCCCCTCGGGGAACGAGGGTTACTTTAGTAACCGTTACGTTCCCCAGCGGGAGGGGAACTACAATGCTATGTGGAAACTTCCACTATGGGGAAATCTATGGAAAACGCCACAGTGATTGAACCTTACCACGTCGCTGGTGAGAGGTTTGCCAGGCGCACCATCATCACCAGAGACGCAGCCCACCAACGTGTCCCCTGGCCCTAACTTACCTTACTTACCTGTGAAGCACTTAAAGGCTTATTTATATTTTTTGGGGAGTCGTAAAAAATACACCTAGTTAAGATACTAGGAATTTTAAATTACGACAGTACGTTGGGAAGCGTGCAGTCCCGATAGGGAGGACGCTGCGGAGGCCACCTGCTGCCCAATGGGGAGACCTGGTGGCAGGAAGACATATGGACTAACCCTGAAAAGGGGGAGAACACATATGAAGAATGGTTAGCGGGGAGGGAAGACACGGGCCCGCCTAAGAGGAGGAACTACACCGTGGCTGAATGAAGCATATGGGATCGCCAGCGGGGATCGCGCATAGCAGGCACCTATACCCAGAACGCGGGCTGACCAAGTGGGCATGCCAACTACGTAATGGGCCAGGCACCTGACTCCTCCGCTGAGTCAGATGCTGGGGGCCTCGGAGGAACTCTGCAGGGTTCGCCAAATGGGGAACTCAACTGAACAGAGTGAATAAGCGCACGAATCTCTGTGTTTAGAGAGAAAGGCGCAGCAAGCGTGTTTCAACACCGTACTGAATTTCCTCATTCACTGGCGTATCCAGCACACATGAGGAAAACCAGCCCACTTAAAGATTATAGAATCTTTACGAATGTATTAGGTGTCGCCCAGCCCGCAGCTCTACAGATGTCTGTTAGAGAGGCGCCGCGTGCTTACGCTCAAGAGAAGGCGATACTCTTAGTCGAGTGCGCTCTCACTCCCGGGGTACGCGGCTCACCCTGGCATAGAAAAGCGAGGGAGATGGCATCCACTATCCAGTGGGCCAACCTCAGAATGGATATGGCACTTCCCGTCTGCCGATCATAACAGAAAAGGAGCTGCTTAGAGTCGTAAGCTCTAATGCGGTCACAAGCGCCGAACGCGAACAGGACACAGCAAGAAAGGGGCTGGGTCTGCCTCCTCCGTGGGCAGCGCTTGCAGGTTCACTACATAGTCTAAAGAAGCGCTGTAGGAACCTCGGGCACATAGGTGGGCCGGGGTCTCAGGAAAACGTGAGAGTGGACCGGCCCGAATTGCTGGCACACTTCGCTGACCGAAAATGCCTCCAGATACCCGACCCTCTTGACCGATGCCAACGCGACCAGCAGAGCTGTCTACCTGGACAGAAAACTTAAAGATACGAGTCGAGTGGATCGAGCAGACCTCTCCTAAGAGAGATCTCCAAGTGGGTATGAGAGGGGGACAGGATTGATTTAATTAACCAGCGTCTCGCGCCTCTGGGAACTGGATGATGAGGCGATGCTTTCCCAGCGCGCCGCCATCCCCGCGTCCTCAGAGCGGGGATGATCGTAACGCCAACCCCTCAGTGCGAAGGGGACAGCCTTAGCTCAGCCAGCTGAAGGAGGAAAGCATCACACTGATCTTCTTTCTCGGAGAGAAGTACACCACACAGCGAATAGACTCCACTTCAGGGCGTAGGCATGCCTCGTAGAGGGTGCTCTAGCCTGAGTGACGGTGTTAACCACCGAACCGGTAAGTCACCTAAGTCCTCCACGCTCCATCTATGGACCTTACACGTGATTCCAGAGATCTGGGCGCGGGTGCCAGATGGTGCCTGTTCCAAAGAAGAAGGAGCTTCTTCAAAGGGATATGCCAGGGAGGGGCCGTCACGAGGAGAGAGCTGAAAACAGATCAGATTGAGCCAAAGGCGCAATAACAGACCTGGTCCTCGTCCTCCCTGACGTAACACAGTATCTGCGAGAAGGCTCACTGGAGAGAAATGCGTATTTACGCACGCCCAGGGGCCAGCTGTGTTAGCCAGCGCGCAGAGCGCACCTATAACAGCTGGACAGCCGGGGGTGGAGTCTCAGTTTTCCCGGGCGTGAACTGCCGTGAGAGCGCATCGGCTGCACGGTTGAGTTCGCCGGGGGAAAAAAATGGCACGCAGCGATTCCGCCGCGAATGACTCCGGAGGAGCAGACGGCGAGCGAGCTGAGACATGCGGCGAGAGTGGATACCCCCTGTGCGGTTGATATACGCCATCGTCGCCGTGCTGTCCGTCCTGACCAGCACGTGTTTCCCCTCTAGCACCGGTAAAAACAGTGCAGCGTGAGATACACTGCCAACAGCTCCAGGCAATTAATATGCCAATGCAACCAGGTTCCTTCCACGGACCCCCAGCTGCATGCCCGCAACACACGGCCCCCCAGCGCGTACTGGAAGCATCCGTCGAAACGACGACATGCCTGGACACTTGTTCTAGAGGCACACAGGCCTGTAGAAACGCAGGGTCCGTCCAGAGGCTGAGGGCACGGCGACAAAGCGGAGTGACAGTCACCCGGTGCGTGCCCGCGTGCCATGCGCGTCTAGGGACCTGATCGGGAAGCCAATGCTGAAGCGGTCTCATATGGAACAGCCCGAGCGGCGTGAAGCGGCCACGGATGCCATATGCCCCAGGAGCCTCTGAAATGATATCAGTGGGACCACAGTTTTCCTGTCGAACTCTCTCAGACAGGTCAGCATCAGCCCATGCGCTCTCGAGGGAGGCGCGCCGTCATGGTGATCAAGTCCAGCTCCAACCCGAGAAAAAAGATGCTCTGCACGGGGGCGAGCCTACTCCTTTCTCGGTTGACCCGAAACCCCAACAGGTCGAGGTGCCGGAGCACCCAGTCCCTGTACATAATCAATTGATCCCGCGAGTGAGCTAAAAAGCCAGTCATCGAGATAATGGAGTATGCAGATGCCCGCGAGCCGAAGGGGCATTAAGGCATCCTCCGCGAGCTTCGTGAAAACCCGCGGAGACAGGGAGAGCCAGAAAGGGAGGACTTTGTACTATCATGCTCGACCCTCGCACGCAAACCGCAGCCGGTGGCGTGGGAAAATGGAGAATGAATGTACGTGTCCTTCAGGTCTATCGCTGCAGACCAATCCTGAGGACGGACGCACCGGGGGATGTGATTCTGCATGAGCATTCTGAGCGGCTGCTTGTAAGGCAGCGGGTCAAAATGCGCAGAACTAGGATTGGTCATAACCCACTGCTCTTTTAGGGTACGATGAAGTACAGACTAAAAAGCCCATAACTCATCTCGGCTGGAGGGACCGGCTTGATTGCATCCTTCGCCAGGAGGACAGCAATCTCCTCGCACAAGAGAGGGGCGGACACAGGGCTGACACCTGGTGTAATACACGCCCGTGAACTTGGGGGACCGTTTAGCGAACTGAATCGCATAGCCGAGTCTGATTGTCCGAATGAGCCATCGCGACGGGCTGGGCAGCGCTAACCAGGCTGGCAGAGCCTACGCGAGTGACATCATCGGTGCAATCACTGACGCACCAGCGGTGGGGCAGCACGGGATGGGAGAGCTCACCCCGGGAGGCATGCGTCCCAAGGAAGAGCGGAAGTTTAAGAGGTTTAATCTTAACTTCGTCCCAAGAGCCCGCAGGGCGGCTAGGAGTGCGAGAGAAAGGAGCCCGTCCTCTGGCACTCACAGAGCCTGTGGCGAAGAGCACCGATCCTGCGAGCTGGAAGGCATAGCGTCCCATACTGGCAGTGTTCGGGCTATCACACCCAGAGAGAGGAAAAAATTGCTCTTAAAAAATTTAGTAGCCATACGGCCTTTTTGTTAATGATATGGGTGTCCCTGGCCCTCCGCCAGGGAAAGAGCAAACATCCTTTTCTCCGAGTGGCCCGTCTCAGGGACGCTTCGCGGTCCGTACTGGACTTAGCGGCGCCCTGAGGCGGGGGGCGGTGATCGTCTGTGAGGTGCTCAACGCTGCCGCTTAACCAGTTGAACGGACAGGGCGGCGGAGCAGATTTTGGAGCCACAGACGAGCGCCCTCGGCGAGAAGCAGCCAAAGTGGACGAATCGACGGGGAGAGCGGTTTTTGAGCCCGCCGATCGCACTTGACTACTCTTTCACCGAAGTGAATTCCTGGGTGAACTCACCCCGGTGTCGCCGAACAGGCCAGCCTGGGATATGGGTGTGTTAAGAAAGCGAACTTTGTCAACGACACGCATATCTGCCAGGTTTAGCCAGAGGTGGCGTTCCTGGACCACTAGTGTGGTCATCGTCCTTCCCAGGGCACTCGCAGCCGACCTGGTGTTTTTAGAGCAAAGTCGGTTGCAGTGCGTAGTGCATGAAGCCTGGGTCGGAACCTTCCTCGTGCCGCTGCGCCAGCGCTTGGACTAGCCATAGCAAGCAAAACGGAAGCAGCCTGGCCTGCAGCAGTGTAGGCTCTGGCCCTGAGGGACGCAGACAACCTACACGCTTTGGACGGGAGCCGAGGCTAACCACGCCAGGATAGGCACCACACGGGCAAGATTGACCGCGCTAGCACACTCGACCTGGGGTTTTGCCTCGTACCCCCTGGCTGCTCCGTCATCGAGGAAGGTGAGGGCGGAGCGCACGCAGACCGGGCAGAAAAAGGTGCCCTCAGCGCTGCGTGAACTTACTGTGCACCTCCGGGAAGAAGGGGACGGGAGGCTTAGAGGGTTTCCCCTTCTTATCCTCCACGTAACACCCGTCTAATCGGTCCGGCGGCGAAGCTGGGGGACAAGCCATCTCCAGCCTCGTCGCCGAAGCAGCCCGGGTTAGCACGGCCATCATATCAGATGCCATATCCGGAGCCTCGCTTACCACCCCTGAGGGAGGAAGCGGGTCCGAATTGTCATCGGAAAATGACAGCCCACCCTCCGATGCAGCGATGGACATCTGGTCCTCGGTGTCATCGAGTGAGAGGGCGACCCTCCCGAAGGATGGTGCGCTTCTCTCACTCGAAGCTTGGATGGAGCGCGCTGAGGAATGGGAGGTCCGCAAGCCCGAGGGCGGCGGATTGACCCCCACTGTGACCCTCAGATCTGCCCGAGTGCCAACCGCTACTTGCGGGGGACAACAGGGGTGGTTCGCCCTTTTGCAAGAGCGAACCGCGATCTTAGCTGCGCAACAGACATGCCATCGCAGTGATGGCATGCGCTGCCCGCGAGCACCGCATTAACATGCTGGTCCCCCAGACATGCAATACAGTGCTCGTGCCCATCATCCGTGGACAGGAAACCACCGCATCCAGAAACGCACGGTCGGAGCGACGTCTTTAAAAAGACGCGCTGCCCGACCGTGTTGCTCTTTTAGGAAATTTGCTTAAATTTATACGCACCGTTCTTGAAGTACCGGTCCAGCGAAACGCCCAGGGACAGGAGAAACCTAGCTCGACCACCGCTGCTCGCGTTGTTGCTCGCGCTGGAACCGGGAGAAATCTGCCTCTCAGAAGACGGCAGCTTTCCCTCACTCTCTCTCTCTCTCTCGA
The DNA here is from genome assembly GCA_903798115.1 of Danio jaintianensis. Taxonomy (NCBI): domain Eukaryota; kingdom Metazoa; phylum Chordata; class Actinopteri; order Cypriniformes; family Danionidae; genus Danio; species Danio jaintianensis. The sequence continues at coordinate 7,752,123 of CAIGQV010003909.1, read as the reverse complement.
ACAAAGTCGGAGGATGACAGCAAAACGTCTCTTTCAGACTGCACATGAGGCTTCTGAAGCGAAAAAGGTGTGGTTGTGTGGCACAGCGGGCATTCTTATTCACAAGCTGATTATGATTGCTGCCAGCTGTGCACGCTGACACCGCCAACTCATTGGCATTTCATTGGCCCGTTTAATTACTCTTCAGAATGATTGGCTTTCTGACGAAATCCCCATAGTGGAAGTTTCCACATAGCATTGTAGTTCCCCTCCCGCTGGGGAACTACTTTTAAGCAACATCCGTAAAACATACTTCATTGATGTAATTATCAGTTCATAAATACCTGCTGTGTGACACTGAAAGCTTTCAATACTAGTTTTCTTCATCATTGCATCATCTCCCGCCTGCCAATCACATCCAAACCCGACTCAATGATCAAGACATCAGAGAGCAGCCAAGGATGACAACACTGCAGAGTGAACCAACGCCTGACGCTTCTCTCATTGATTATCTTTCTAACCAACCAAAGCATGATTAATCAAACGTGCTAATTAAAAATCCAAGCGCTTGACAGGACGGAACAGAAGCAGTCATCAGAGAGAGAGCGTGAGGAGACTAATGACTGCAATTTACCAGCACTTCACTGAAGAAACAATAAAACACACTGCACAGGTCAAGAAGCCACATATATAAAGTAGTGCTCTATCATTTGTATGATGATGTGAAAAAACGTGGAATTTGAATAGCAGAATTGGGTCATAAAAATTGAATTTACTGGAAAATGGATTTTAGTCATTTTGAAGGGGACCTAGTCAGACCCCCTAGTTTTTCACGATTTCGAAATCGCTGAATCCAACGCAAAATCAACAAAAAGTCGTAATTTTTTGTGATCCTGCAAAATTCTTAATTTAAACGCAAAATAAATAAAAAAAATGTCAATAATCTCATAAAATACTTACATCCAATAAGTAGTTTACCATAAAATGTTACCACTTCTTTTACAATTTCTACCGTATTTTAAGTGGTGAAATTCTGGCAACCAAAGCTGCAAGATTTTTACTGCAAACTGTACTTTTTTTTTTTTTTTTAAGTGTTCTATCAGTGCCCCTTAGCATTACATACATAAAGCGGAGTTCAGAATGAATGAATGAACTTTTAAAAAGAATCCTGAAAAAATAAGATGGAATTTTAGAAAAAATAAACAGATTACAGATTTGCAAACCTCAAAAAAGAGCCAAGTTAAAGCTCCTGCATTCTTCATTGGTTTGGTGTTGGCACTTACCCTGACTTGACCCACAAACACATTGGCCTCTTCCTCCCGCACTGTCAGGTTTCTGGGTAAAGTGAGGTCAAAGGTGGGGTCGTTATCATTAACATCTGTTATGACGATGCTGACGGTGGCAGTGGAAATCTACAAATATGAAGAAAAAAAAAAATTAATACAGGAGTTATTTAAACATGCAGCAGATTTTACATTTCTTTGTATTTTTATATATATATTTTTTTAATAATTACAATGACTTTTTTTTTCATGTACAGGACTTTATAGCAACTAACCAACCAACAGACCGACCAACTTATTAAAATGACAGTAAGACTTACACATCTTTGATCAAAATATGATGGTGAATGGGAGCATTTGACGTTTAAATATTTCCAAACTGAAATCCAAAAATAAAAAATAAAATAAAATAAAAATAAAATAAAATAAAATAAAATATCATCTATCATGACTCCAAAAAATGTATATAAAACAAACTAAAATTTTTTGCATGAGAATATGCATGGGAAATGGTATGTTATAAAACTTGGTGATAAATATAATTCTAATAACTGTTTTCTAAATTAGTGCATTCATTGTGGCACCCCTAAAACAGTAAAACTAAACCCAAATTAAACTAAACATTTCAACCAATTATTATTAACAAACAAAGTAAAGTACACAAACAAACAAAACAAGTGACATTGAAAGGCAAACGTTTTTGACTCAACAAAAATCTTTAGACTTCTGAGAAATGTGGTTAAGTAAATATTGTGGCCATTAAATATTTACAAAAAGCATGCCAATGAATGCACTATGTAGTTTTAAAACACACAACACTAAATAAATGAACAAAATCCAACAACACTAAATAAAAATGTATGAATGAATAAATGAATTTTCATTTTAAAAAGAATCTTTTATATTTTAAAAAGATGGCAGTAAACACACTTCTGTAGGATTAAAACCCTAAAAATAAAAACTAAATAAACACTAGATAAATAGCCGGATCAACAGATTGATTTATTAGATAAATAAACAAACAGACAGATAGATTTATTATTATTATTATTATTATTATTGTTGTTGTTGCTGTTGTTGTTACTGTTTCTACTACTGTTACTATTACTGTTGCTGCTGCTACTACTGCTACCACAACTAATACTACTAATAATAATAATAATTATAATAATAATAATAATTGCGGTGCGGTGGCGCAGTGGGTAGTGCTGTCGCCTCACAGCAAGAAGGTCGCTGGTTCGAGCCTCGGCTGGGTCAGTTGGCATTTCTGTGTGGAGTTTGCATGTTCTCCCTGTTCGCGTGGGTTTCCTCCGGGTGCTCCGGTTTCCCACACAAGTCCAAAGACATGTGCTATAGGTGAATTGGGTAAGCTAAAATTGTCCGTAGTGTATGTGTGTGAATGAGAGTGTATGGGTGTTTCCCAGTGATGGGTTGCAGCTGGAAGGGCATCCGCTGCTTAAAACATATGCTGGATAAGTTGGCGGTTCATTCCGCTGTGGCGACCCCTGATTAATAAAGGGACTAAGCCGAAAAGAAAATGAATGCATGAATAATAATAATAGTAGTAGTAATAGTAATAATAATATTTTTCTTTACAATTAAACCGTAAGTTGACGGTTCATTCCGCTGTGGCGACCCCAGATTAATAAAGGGATTAAGCCAAAAAGAAAATGAATAAATGAATTTATGGGCAAATTATTTATATAGTTTAATAATGTTCATACTTTCAGGTCTTTTAAAAACAAAATTTAGAGAACGATTTCTAGTTTGTTCATGCTCATAAATCTACAAAAAGCTCAACACTGACAGTTCTGCTGAACCCTGGAGTTGAGTGTGGATGTGCTGTCAAACCCTGAACCTTTCAGTCACTCTGACATCCACCCTGCTGCTGCTGCTGCTGCTTGTCAGCCACTTTTGTTGCCCTTTTTAAATATTGAAAATGACTTCTTTAAAAAAAATAAAATAAAAAAATAAATAAATTCAAAACAACAGTGCCACCATTTATTTTCTGACTCGATTCCAGAAACACATTTGCAGACATGTAATTAAATCATAAGCAATTAAGTTCCCGGGGCTTAAATGTTTAATAGCACACAGTGATGAATACAAATCCAACCGATCAGTCAAGATCAGCATGAACAGTTTAAATCCCAGTGGGTTGTGCATAAATTAATTAATTAAAAAAAGGGGGGAAAAATCCCAGCTAGGGAATTGAGGGAATTATGTATTCACAGATGTTGTTGTTTTTGCAAAAGCGTGCTCAGTTTTCAGGTGCACTATAATATTATTACTTTTAGTTTATTTCATTAATTTAGAAGTATAATTTCAAACAGGGCGACGCGGTGGCGCAGTGGGTAGCACGTTTGCCTCACAGCAAGAAGGTCGCTGGTTCGAGCCTCGGCTGGGTCAGTTGGCATTTCTGTGTGGAGTTTGCATGTTCTCCCCGTGTTCGCGTGGGTTTCCTCCGGGTGCTCCGGTTTCCCCCACAGTCCAAAGACATGCGCTATAGGTGAATTGGGTAAGCTAAAATTGTCCGTAGTGTATGTGTGTGAATGAGTGTGTATGAATGTTTCCCAGTGATGGGTTGCAGCTGGAAGGGCATCCGCTGCGTAAAACAAATGCTGGATAAGTTGGCGGTTCATCCCGCTGTGGCGACCCCAGATTAATAAAGGGACTAAGCCGAAAAGAAAATGAATGAATGAATTTCAAACAGAAATGCCTGTAAGATCATATGCACAAGGTGTCATTACATTTCCATTCACTAACTTGAATAACTTTGAAACAAGATACTATGATAGCAAGTGTCGCTTATAAAAAGTGGACATGGCAACAAGAGTGCAAAACAGCCTTTCATACATAAACAAAACATGATGTCTCTGTCAGAATAATTCGACCATCATGAATCTGTGATCACTGTAATAATATGTTAATCAAAAATAGCAACAAGATGCATAAAGATGTTTTTGTTAAAACAGAGGACACGGCAACCTTCCAAACACTAACAAACACAATGCCTCTGGCAAAGGTGGTTTAGTTAAAGTCACCAATAACATTTTTATGACATTACATTGGCCAAAAATAGTGAGGACTAAATAGACAGGATGATCAAAAAATGTTGCTTACAATAAAAGGACATGGCACCTTCCACACACACACTTTAGAAAACCTTTAATAGACTTTATTTATATATTTTTTTTTCTCAGTTGGGGAGTTATGATCGATATATAACAGATGGCAGTTAGGTCGCTCCATTCAAATACCCTAGAGCAGATGATAGCCAATCACGTTTAAGCAACGAGGGAAAAGTCATGCGATTGGCTGTTGTCCTCTGTGAAGCGTAGATGCTGTCGCGGAGATGTGACAAACTTCATAGCGTGTGAAAACATCATCCCCGGTGAATGTGGTGAAGATGTGCAGCGAGGAGACGTCTGATAACCACAGTGAGCCAGTAACTGTTAAACACGCCCTACTTGAGCAGGATTTTGAGCAGCTTTCTAGCGCGCACTATCATAGCGGTAAAATATGCGTATGAGCAAGTCTCTGACAGCGTAATAAGGCTTAACGTTATAGCCTAGCCTTTGTCTTTCGTGCGTTATTTTGTTATGAAATAACTTCACATGAATATGTGTGCTGACGACATATGCATCACTTCTGCACTAAAATATGTTATTGTTACATTCTTACTAGAACGTGCAGTGATAAATGTGAAGATGTGAACGAAATGAAAGTGTTGACAGTGCATTTGTTTTACACTAAAATTAATCATTGGTAATGTTGCGTTGTTTTTGCAACATGTTATAAGCGGTCAAACAACGTGTTTATATTTCCTGTAAATAAATAGCAAAGTGTGGGATGTTGCAAACTTGCATCTTGTGTTTTATTGATGACGTCACCAGCGACTAGTCAATGTCGACTCGATCAAACCCTAATATATATATTTTATTCTATTCACCTGCAGTCTCTTGCCTTATAGCTATAGTTCACCACAAAAAATGTGAGCGCTAAATACAAAAAGTGTTGCCCAAAAAGTGTTGCTTACAATAAGAGGACATGGCAACTTTCCAAATATAAACAAAACATGATGCCTGATCATAATGAGTGTTTGGTCACTGTACTTTGGTCTTGCCTTAAATATAGTTTTAGAATTTTAAAATGTACTCACTTGTACAGCTATCTTAATGCGGACTTCCTGTCATGATTTTTATAATGTACAAACTGTAACCTCACCCCTTAAACCCAAATCTCACAGGAAACAATCTGCATTTTTACACTTTCAATACTTCATTCTCTTCAATTTATGAGCCGTTTTCCTCATGGGGATCAAAAAAATGTCTCCACAAAGTCAGAATTTACTGGTATTGCTATAGTTGTGGAACATTTGGTCCCCGCAATGTAAGGAATACAAGACACACACACACACACACACACACACATATATCTGCTGAATGCCACTGAAGTCTGTTTGATCTCAAGAACATGACTACTGAATACTTCATTCCTAATCATTATCATGTTTCAAGAGGTGAAGGTCAGGTAAATTAAATCGATTAATTAACCGCTTCTGCATTTTCCGTCAGCAGGATCTGAAATGTAAATGATTTAATGGACTTGTTTGACCAGATGAAAGGCATGTTGCACAGGGAGAGATTAAGGCACATCCTTGTGTCTTGAAACTCTTTTTTATGTGTCTGTCTCTCTTTAAAACGTTCTCTTCATCAGCTCTGCACATGTTTGATAAACGAGCTTCTTGCAGTCATTTAGCACAGCGGCGTTTCTCTGTTTGCTGATGTTCGCTCATTAGCCAAACTAAGCTGATAACGCTCAAGTAAATGTTCTTTTAAAAAGGTGAATGTGCTTAAACAGAATGTGCATCGAGTCTCATTACAGAACAACCTGGAAGAGAGTTTTTGACAGTAATAACCATGCAAAAGGAACAAACTTATGAATGCAAAAAGATATAGTAAGAGCTTTTTTTATAGCTTTGCTTGGGGTTGTGCTTGAGAAATATGGCCACATACACACACATTCTGAATATTATTCAGTTTCCCCTTCCATTGTATTATTTATTTGCCTCAATTATGAGTACCGTGCAAGTTGTGGGGTTTCTTTACTTTAGTGTGTGTTATGCATGTGACCTGTGTTATTATGGCAACTTGCATTCAGCCAAAGCTTTTTTTGTACTAGACATTGTGCACTAGATAAGCGCATTGTATCAATACAAAAAAACACAATAATGACTTACAGTGCATTTCTACTACATAATATCAAATATACAAAAAAATCAAAAGTCAAAACAGGCTACAACATCTGTTTTAATCAGGTAGAAGACAGCGTGTTTACACTAGAGGATGACATTTTTTCGGGAATCCCATGGGTCACGGGATTCCCGTGGGATTCCCGTGGGATGGGAGTCATCTTTGCTTTTAATCACGGGATTGGGATGGTCAGGATAAAATAGTTAATGAGACGGGAGCGGGAATCAACCAATAGGAAGATGACAAAAAAAAAAGAAAATGCACCGCCATTTTGTAGTTTCCTTTTAATACGATTACAATGTAACGCAAGTAAAAAAGAACTACAGGACCCAGAAGCCATCAGTGCTGGAGGGCGCTAACGCCCGCGGAGAAATTGATGTAGTGAAAAAAAATATCTGCAGCACAAAGTCAGAGATAATGAAACGTCCATTTAATTGACAGAACTAGTCGGGAAGTTGGAAATATTCTCATGAAATAAGTTTATGAGAGTAAACTGACGGTGAAAGCACACCGTATGCTGCTTGTAACATGCTTAATCTTAGTCAAGTACACCAGTGATTCAGGGACGAGCGGTCTGAAAAGGCACACTTGCAAGGCAAATTCGGGAAAGAATAAGCCAAGCATCTTTTCGTTCATTAAGCGGAAATTGCCGTCGAGTGTAAAGTCTCGTCTGACCGACAAAATTGCTCGCAACCGTCATAGGTTCAGTGTTTTCATCCAAAGTAAATTAAATTTAATGAATTGAATTGAAACTAGAAGAATTATTGTATGCATGTATGGTGGTGAGTGACAAGGACTGAAATATCTGCTGTTAACGTTTCCATGTGCCTAACTTTCTCTATAAAACCAGAATCATATGCATAGAGCCACATGTTTTTTTGTTTTTTTATCAAATAAGCAGATACAAAAGTGTGTGTGTATATATATATATACATATATACACAACTTTTGTTTCTGCTTATTTGATATATTTTTCAAAACGTGTTAATGTTTAATCAATATGTTTACATTGTGCATGCTGCATTTCTCTCTCATTATGCAGAAGCATATTGGATGAAAATTGTTAACATATTAATTAAAAAACTTTTCAATAAATGAGTAAAATGCAGCTTGGTGTGAACTATGTACTGTTTTTCTTTTATTTACTGTAACTGATCTCCAGAAAATCTAGAAACAGGGACTCAGCAGCTGGTCTAAAACAGGGGAGGAGATAAAATCAAATTCTATGTACTACCTAAAGACTAAAAGTAGAAAAATATATATATGGGAGTGGTACAGGAGCGGGAGTAATTTTAAACAGGAGTGGGATGGGAGTGGGAGTCATTTTACCAGGAGCGGGATGGGACAGGATTATTTTTTAAACTTTGGTCTGGGAGTGGGACGGGACAAGATTTCTTTCTGTGGGAGTGGGACGGGACAGGAGTGAAAATCCACTCCCGTGTCATCCTCTAGTTTACACGTTTATCACACGTGCAATAAATTATCCGTGCATAAACACAGAGGCAAACATGGTTAAAAATGTTTGAGTAAACTTAAAGGGCCCTATCATACACCCAGCGAAATAAGGCGCAGGGGTGTTTGGTGCGATTTGTTGCTATTTTCAGACCAGCACAACCCTAATTTTCATGTTTTGTGCCACGTTGTTTAAATAGCAAATCCATTTGCGCCACTTTGTGGACTCATGGGTGTTACAATCTAAAAAGGAGGTGTGTTAAGGCGCATTGTTGTCATGTTGCTATTTTGAGGAACTGAAATAGACTGCGCCGTTGACCAACTAAAAGCTGGTATAAAGTCCAGCGCAGAACGCGCTATGCACCTATGCAGATCCAAAACACTTACACATTGTTTAATACACACATGGATGTACAGCAATACACAAATATCTTTACTAAGGAAAAAATTAAAGGATTAAAATGTTACAAAAATTATTATTTTCTACATAAATATAAAAACCATACCTTCATGCTTTCTTCATGTTGCTGCGCTTTTTCCGTTTATTCATGACAATTTGCATTTGTATAATGTTATTATTATTAGTAGTAGTATTTATTATATGCATATTTATATTTGTTTTAATAAAAACAAGTTTAGATTTGTCCATCTGTCGGGTTTTGGAGATGTCTGCATCACCATATGGGGCATAAGAATAGGACGCGTTTGGATATAACTCAGTTTTTTTAACACACTTCGTTATTGTTCATTTATTCATTTGCTGGAAATTAGAACTGAATTTAGAAATAGTTTTGAAACCAATCTTTGCGCTTAACAAATGAAATTAAATATGTAGGCTGATGGATGTCTTCAGCAGAGTGCGTACAACACCGTTTCCTTATCCACGAAAGTGAAGGAGTAAAGTAAAGAGTAAAATTAAAGTAAAGAGAAAGTAAAGAATCCAAATGGAGGAGGCTCATTCTTTATCCTCACGTTGCAGATGGTCTGTTTAACTGTTTTCTTGCTAGTGAAGTGTTCAGTTTTTCCACTTATAAACTCTACCATGTAAATAGCAAATGCATCATGGTGCGACGCAACTGACTCTTAAAGGGAATGGGAGATGAGACTCTGATTGGTTTAATGCACGTTATGCTCAAAACACACCCATGACTCATTAAGAAAATAAGCACAACCCTGTTAGACCATGCGCCGGAGTGCAAATCGTATTTTTCCATCCTTAAAATAGCAAAAGTGGATTCAGACACGCCCTTAATGCTTTTGCGGCATGGGCTTTAGACTTTGTGCCTAGATCGTTAAAATAGAGCCCAATGTGTGAAAGAATATATTCTTATAGTAGCCTTCATGTAAATAATTTCAGCACAGTAATCCAGTTCCGCAAACACTCGGAAACGTATGTCATCATCCTGCCTTGCCTACCTTCCATAGCGATTGGTTGCCGCCAGGCGTCATAAACTCTCAACACTTTGTCTGTGCCACTTTCAATTCCATAATGCACTGCAAGGGTGTTTACGCTTAACTTCCATAATTGAAAATAGTCACTGTGCTGTGCTCCCAACATACCACTGGAAATGTGTTGTTAATATTTATTTGAAAACATTTGCTTCATTTTAATCTGAACTAAACATGAGAGAAAATGTGTGCTCTAATATCTCGCCATAAAATCTGCCATTTTAGACAAGCGAATAGATATTGTTTCATGTGTGAAAAAAGATTGACGATGTGGAAACCT
>CAIGQV010003909.1:7703065-7727694 GCA_903798115.1 Danio jaintianensis | reverse complement strand
CTTTCTTTCTTTCTTTCTTTCTTTCTTTCTTTCTTTCTTTCTTTCTTCAATAATTTAAATATTATATTAAATATTAATTAAATGTGTATCATTCATTCATTCATTTTCTTTTCGGCTTAGTCCCTTTATTCATCTGGGGTCGCCACAGCGGAATGAACCGCCAACTTATCCAGCATATGTTTTACGCAGTGGATGCCCTTCCAACTGCAACCCATCACTGGGAACCATTCATACACACTCATTCACTACGGACAATTTTAGCTTACCCAATTCACCTATACCATATGTCTTTGGACTTGTGGGGGAAACCGGAGCACCCGGAGGAAACCCACGCGAACACGGGGAGAACATGCAAACTCCACACAGAAATGCCAACTGACCCAGCCGAGGCTCGAACCAGCGACCTTTTTGCTGTGAGGCGAACGTGCTACCCACTGCGCCACCGCGTCGCCCATTAAATGTGTATTTAAAATGTAAATAATATTTGAATAATATTAATAAATAAAACTACAAAAAGCATGCCTAAAATATTGCATACATTTATAGAAATATATTAAACTTTATATAACATATTATTGGCGGTTCATTCCACTGTGGTGACCCCAAATTAATAAAGGGACTAAGCCGAAAAGAAAATGAATGAATATATTATTTTTATATTAGTTTAAATAAATAATAAAACCCATTTATTAGGCCTTGAACTGAAAATGTTTACATTCTCTCATATTTACATGTTTCGCATAACCAGGTATAAATAACATTGGGGGAAAACTAAATCAGGCAATATTCCTACAAACAAAGTCAGTGTGTGTACCTGCAGGTTGAGCAGTATGGCTCCTATCCTCATGGCCTCGCTGATCTCCAGGTTGTAGGTCTGTAGGGGGAATCGTGGAGGGCTCTGATTGTTGGGTGGCAGAACTTCTATGTAAACCGTAGTAATAGAGCTCCTTCACAAACAAAGAAAGAAGAAGAAATAAAGACACAAACCAAAGCTGAGAGCAGAATCTGATGTAATGCAGACGTATCTGACCTCCTCTCAGTGTCAGGAGCGTTGTCTGATGCTCTTACGGTCAGTGCGTATGAACGGCCCACGGTCAGCATGACCCCTGGTGCTAAAGTGATTCGTCCTGTACGGTTGTTGATGATGAAATCCCCGTGATCTCCAGCCAGGATGGCGTATGTAATGAGGCCGTTTAAACCAGCGTCAGCGTCCTGAGCCGTCAGCTGAAGAACAAACAAAGACATTTAATTCATTTATTGCAGCCTGTGCTATTGTCTGTGTGTATGACATTATAGTTCTAAACGGTGCTTAATAGCATTGTGTTAATTCATCTTGTGTGTTTATGAGTGATCACTCCCTTTAAAATGACTAAATCAAAAAAGCACTGCATAAAATAGAAAAAAATTAAGACATAAAGTTCTGCCATAGTAATTTCGATGAAATTTTCATGACTTTCTTTGGTATATACAATGGAGATCAAAAACAGAGAACAACCTGAAATATCCTACATTTCGAGGTCCCATAGTCCCATTTGATTACCAATTTCCTTCAGTTTTTTTCTTGTTTATTCAACTTTTGTGTAAAAAATGACTTGAAGGGATAGTTCACCCAAAAATTAAGTCTGTCATCATTTACTCCCCCCTTACTTTTTCCAAACTAGTTTGAGTTTTTTTTTTTAACTGTTAAAGACAACAGAAGAATTATTGAAAGATGTTGGAAACCTGTAACCATTGACATCCATAGCAATCAAAATAAATACTATGAAAGTCAATGGTTACTGGTTTTCAACATTTTTCAAAATATATTTTTTTGTGTTCAAGAGAACAAATAAAACCAAACTGGTTTGGAAAATGCGAAGGGTGAGCAAATAATGGCAGGATTTAAATTTAAACTATCACTTTAAAACCCTAGGTAACGGTTTAGAAGAAGTTGTTAGCGATACTATATTTTTGTTGTGTCAACTTAATATTCTTTGTTTTCTGGAAGTGCAACAATTCCATAACACATCTTTTTAAGTCCACTCACTTACTCACTATCCTTTCGGCTTGTCGCCACAGTGGAATGAACCACCAGTTACTAATTATGGCATATGTTTTTGTGGCGGATGCCCTCCAGCCGCATGTTTTTAAGTTGTGCAAGTTAAAAAAAATGTTTGTAGAACTTAAATATCAAAAGAAAGAAAAATATCTGGCACATGTGACACCCTCCCTGCCACAACCCAGGCCTGAGACCGCAAACCCCAGTGCTGGGAAACACCAACACACTCCTCCATTCACATACACACACACACACACACACACACACACACACACACACTACACCCTGCATGAACATGGATGAAGACATTTCAGTCTAAGAAAAGAAGCTCTTTCAGCAACACAAGGTTCAGTCTTTGCATTCATTGCCTGATTAGTCAGCAAATTTCATGCAGGACAATGCCTGAACATTATTTATTATACATCATTATAACCTTTAATAAAAAGCCTCAAGCCTCAAATAAATAGTCCCAAGCATGTTCACAACATTCTGGAATATAAATCACGACTCACATTTTATGAAAACATGCTTGATTTTTCAGGTCATAAAAGATGTCTGAATGTTTAATTGATAGCACACTTAGGAAAAACCATGATACAAGGCTTTAACCCTTGTGTATTGTTCAAATTTATTACCCTTTCATTACAAAAATGTATCTGGCTTTCATATGAAGTTCTATGGATTAAAACATAAATTATAGTGTATGCATACACTTACTGTGTTTATTATGTTCTGAGAGCTGAGCTGCTTATTTTAAATGTTATGTTAGTCTGTTTCTCCTTATCCCGTGGTCTTCATAATCATGGACCGGGCCTTATCCTGAACAGATGCTGTGGTGGTCATGGAGGAGTGGAGAGTGGGAGACAGACCAGTCTCCACATTGATCCTGTGGGTTCACCTGAACACCTGCCGATGAATTACTCAGACCTGCAGCTTCTCCACGATGGACGTCCAGCATTCTCCAGCCTACGGCACCTAGACTGCAGCTCTGCACAAGAAGTTTGGCCAGAGGAGAAATAGTCGTGCCCAACTGAGCCTGTTTTTTCTCAAGGTTTTTTTCCTTCACTTTCGTCAATTGGTAAAGTTTGCCCCTCACCACTGTCGCCACTGGCTTGCTTGGTTTGGGATTTGTGAAGCTGCACATCAATTGATTTGCTCTTCAGTGTTTGGACTTTCAGCAGTGGAAATTAAACCGTTATGAACTGAACTAAACTGAACTTCAATTCTGAAAACTCAATATACTAGAACTTCTATGTTAAGCTGTTTTGTCTTCTATATTAAAATCTATATTGTAAAAGCGCTATAGAAATAAAGATGAATATTTAGATTTTCTCAGACATATCAATGTAAGTGTGCAAAGGTCTCCTTACACGCACACACACAATATTTCATATAAAAGCCACAAAGTACGCTTTTTTTTGCACTGCAACTGATCAACAGTAAAAATAGTTTTATTTCTCCCTCCCCCCCCCCCCCCCCCCCCCCCCCCCCAAGCAACAATCAAGAATGCATGATTACAGGATGTAATGGCTTTGCAATCAAAAAATGTCATTATAATGGAAGTCAATGGGGCAAAAACAGCCACCAACATAACCAAACAGTAGTAAATTTGCCCAGAGTGTATTGTTCAGTTTTTGAAATATATCAAGGCATTTTCCCAAAATATGTGTCAAAATAAGATCTGTCACCAAAAATCATTCCATTTGCTGAAACGAAGAGAAAGCTGTGGCCAAATTAAGCTTTTAAGGGCACCTAGTTTACCCCTTTTTCCAGATTTAATATAAGTTTTTTGTGTCTCCAGAATGTGTCTGTAAAGTTTCAGCTCAAAACACCCATCAGATTATTTATTATACCTTTCAGAAGTTTGTGATTTTTATCTCTCAGCATCTTGTAGCTGGTTTTGTGGACTGTGCCTTTAATGCTAGTCCTCCCCACCCACCGTTCCCACGTGCCTGTCAGTGTGCCTCAATCTCCGCCCTCGGCTGCCTCAGATAACGGACAGACATGAAGGAAGCAGATCTCACGTAACGTTTGTGAGAAATATTACAGTAAGAACTTTCCCAATGATTATTTGATGTATTTGTTGTGGAGTTGCAACGATGAGTCACACACAATGTTGTTACAAAGTTCACACACACACGCACGCACGCACACACACATGCACACACACACACAGTGGACACACACACACACAGACACACATGTTTAGCTTTGCACTGTTTTTGCACGGCAAATGTGACAGGATACACATTAATATCCACTGCTGTATGGATATCCGTTATGTTAATGTACAAAATAAACCTGATTTAATGTCCACAACCCGGTCTTCTTTTATTGTACTAATTGTACAGACACGCGGCTGTGGTGATAAAGTAAAGCTGAAGTAAATCGCTGTAATTCATTACAAACATGCACTGTTTTAAAAAACGTGTTAAACTTGTAAACCTCACTCTTGATCACATTTGATGATGATTGATGATCCTAGCGAACTGAACAGATCTTTTATTCCCGGTTGCTTTGCGCACCTCCTGTCTTGTTGATATGATTATACGCGTTACTACGGAGACATGTTAACACGCAGCTGTCAATCAATTCGGTGGGTGGGGAAACCGCACTCCTATGTCAAGTTGCGGTCGGCCTCAAATTTTCATTTTATCATATTTTCATCATAGGTGCCCTTTACAACCACCACAGAGTGGATGAAAACATCCCCAGCAGCACACAAGGGTTAAAAAAACATACAGGGAAGTCTATGCTAAGTATTTTTTTCTATAGTTATACCACGTTGATTTCTCTAATATGTACAGAAGAGGTGTTAGTTCTACTAGCTCAACTTTTTTTCTTTCTTCCAACTCTACACTCATTACCTTAAATCAACCATAACAGCAAATCCATCCATCTCTCCTCATTAAAATGCAGATTAGACTCTCGGCATTAATAAGGTTTAAAAGCAGCGTAATATGATTATTCGAGATAAAGTCTCAAACACAAAGGTACAGATCAAAGACTAAACACCGCTGATTAGGTTCAAAAATGCGCATTTAGATGTAAACACTTAACTCCGAACATTACCATCTTTAAAAAGCACCAGGGCAATAAATACACCCTAAGGGTAATTCATTCAAAGTCCTGCTAATAGGAAAGCGCCACCTCCATCCACGGCGCTCATTATTGAGTAAAACTCTCCAGAAGCAGTGATCCGTGGTGCTGTGCCTTTGGCTGCTTTGGAGTGCTGAGGTAAGGGGAAAAAAAATTCACACACACACTAATACTCACACTCGAGGGCAGCAAATATGGCTTATAAAACACATCCAAGTGGCCCGGCTGCCCTCGCTGTGACCTGTGACCTCATTTCAGGAGCATCCGGGCGGCTTGTTATTTAAAGAGAAACTACAGGCCTTCGTGTGTCTGACTTTTCTTTGAATTGTGACCCCGTCGTGACGGAACAAGACAAACACAGGCGGAGCAGAACATGAGCGGAGTGCAAAAATAAAGCTGAAGCTACATATTATGTTCACTTTATGTCAATTTGTCCCACTTTTATTCAGCCCACCAAGGCCCTTTTACAATACAGATGAATATTGTTGTCGTTTGTGTTTTTAAGGGATAGTTCACTCCAAAATGAAAACTCATCATCACTGGATGCTTAAAAACAAAATTTGGTTGCTAAAACTATTTAAAGTATAAAAATCCAAAATCAAACAAAAAGTGCTCAGGGGTAGCTTGAATAATGTGTCGGTGCTCTTTGGGTAAGGGATTCATCAGAATAAACAGCAAAAATCAGTCCAAGGCACTCGAAAAATGTGGAAAAAATATTAAAAAGCCTGTATTCACATGGCTAATCCTTAAAAAACCTACGCGTTTCGGCAAAGGTGCGTCTGGAGTTTCTTTTGAACGCTACGGTCTCATGACTCATTAGAATATCTAAATAATACTAAAATAATATATTAAACAAGGTCAACTCAACAATCATCATTAATTCAGCATTGATAGAGGGGAAAAAGAAAAAAAAATGAAATGGAAGAAAAATATAAAGATGTCCAGCAAAAGATGATGCGTGCACAATGTCAATGTCAAAATGTCAATAAATGTTGAAAAAATGTCAATAAAATTCATTTTGTTGGTGTGAAAAAAAAAATATATATATATATATATTTGCATTTGAATGATTCAGTCAGTCTATGGGTGTTTCCCAGTACATTCCACTGTGGCGACCCCTGATAAATAAGGAACTAAGCCGAAGGATAGTAAGTGAGTGACTCAGTCAGCTTGGTTAAAGATGTAAACAGATCTCAGTATGACTCAGTGCAGTTTATCACTTCAGTTCATTAGCTGCGCTTCATATGATCCAGTTCCTCCTTAAATGTTGCGTTACTGCCTGCTCTCTCTCTTTAGTGCTCATTTAGCTGAATGTCTGTTTGTGCTTCATTTTCAATACGTTTGCTATTTATTTCATCAGAAAAAACCCTCTAGACTCACTGTTGTATCAACTTCAGTAATTTGACTAGAATTCTCAGTTATTGATTTAGAGTTTATTTCACACTCTAAATCACATTTGGAGCTGTAATAAACTCTCGGCTGTGTCGTCACCTGCAGGACGGTCTCTCCAGGCAGCATGTTAGTGAAGATCTCCACACTGTACGACACCTGAGCGAAGGTGGGTGTGTTGTCGTTCGCATCGATGACCAGGATGTCCACCGTCACAGGTCTGCTCTGCTGAACACCATCAGACGCCACCAGCTTTCAGAAAAAAAAGATAGACAGCCACATTTGTAATTATACATGACAGCTGATGCACTATATAAAATGCACTATGTAAACATGTATAAAATGCACTATATCAAAAAATGCACATTACACATTACATAAAGTTTCCTTTAAAAGGAGTGAATTCATCCAGTGGCTTTTTTAACGCATAAAAAAAAACAAAATTTGTGTGAATTAATGAATAAATAGTGAAATTTATTTTTGTTTTTACCAATTGCATTTTATGCTTAAAAATGTAAAATAAGTATTTGCATAAATAAGGTATGACAATAATAATAATCATCTGACAACTTCTACAAAATGTTATTCAAAATCAAGACAAATATGAACAGAAATATTAGTTTAGTCTGTGGCTTTCTAAAGTGGAAAACAAATCTACAAAAGTTGTAAAAAATGTAAACCATGAATGAAGGAAGTTGTGGAAAAAAGAATGAATGAACAAATAAACAATTCAATCACTTAATTGCTAAAAGTACTTTATATTACTTTTTTATAACAAAATAACTAATAGTAAGTGCTGGGCAAAGATTAGTTGTGATTAATCGCATCCAAAATAAAAATTTGTTTTCACATAATATATGTGTTTGTATTATATATATTTATTATGTATATGTAATACACACACATACATAAAAAACCTATACAAAACTTTTTTTTTTGGCATAGATATTTAAAGTTATATATAATTTGTTGGCGGTGCGGTGGCACAGTGGGTAGCACTGTTACCTCACAGCAAGAAGGTCGCTGGTTCGAGCCTCGGCTTTGTCAATTGACATTTGTGTGTGGAGTTTGCATGTTCTCCCCGCGACCTGGTTTCTTTTTTATTTAGATATTCTTGTATTAAATAAAATGTTTTACAGTAAAAAAAATCTAACAAACAAACAAACACATTTAATTCCTGGGGGTGCATATCACAGAGGATCGCACCTGGACTACCAACACCACGTCCCTCTCCAAGAAGGCACAACAACGCCTACACTTTCTCCACTGGCTGAAAAGGGCAAGTCTCCCTCCACTCATCCTCATCACATTCTACAGGGGAACCATTGAGAGCGTGCTGACCAGGGCCGGATTAACCAATGGGCATTATGGGCACAGGCCCAGGGGCCTGTGCACACTTGGGGCCCCTGCGAGGGGGGGGGGATGCCGATTTTGGAGTGTCGATTTAGGCTAAGTGCAAATAGCGCGCCTTGTTGGAATAAGCTATTTGAGTGATTCTCGCCCATCACTGATCGACAGAGACAACATAACTAAAGAGCGCAACTGACAGAAGCGTGAGTGGCGTAGCTCGTAAAGCGTGCGGTAACATGTTTTGACGCGGTTTGAATCCAGCGTCTGATGAACACATTCTTCTTTTCCCCCCCATTACATATCAGATTGGAAGTACATTTATTTTTTAATAGAAAGGAAATATTTTTGTTTAAAAATGAAAATAATGAAAATGTAATATAAAGTCACAAGTGGCTCGTGGGTAGGTTAAGCCTATTTCATGTGTATAAACAGCATCTAAATAGTTCTTTTAAATATTCTATAAACAGTTATTTTCCACCTGGTGTTAAATGTTAGCGACATCGTAATATAATTAACTTGTATTTACAATGTTAGTCGCCCTGCTTCACCCATATTCTCCGACCTCATGGCTTCGTTAGAAGAACATTTAATAAATGGTACATGCCTTAATAAAGGTGCCTCCTTCTCTGTAAAAAAGCACATATTGCTTAAACAACTATATATTTTCCTCTTAGCAAATAGTCGCCTCCATATATAATTATTATTATCTTTATATTAAAATTTTTTTGTTTTAACTAAACAGAATGCTGTAATCGGTCAAGAGAGGAAACGTCGGTTTTGAAATAACCCGCGCTGAATTGAGCAGACTGTATTGTAGTCGTAGATCAAAATAAGCGGACAAGTAGATTTAGCAAATGTGAGAGAAAAAGAGGAGAGGAGGCATCTTTATTGAGGCATGTTCCATGTATACACACACCTTCTTCAAACAGATTCATGATGATGAGAATGAGGGTATAGAAGACGTTATGGTAACGTTAGCTAGCTATCAAGCTAATGTTAACCAGGCGGAGGAAGCTAACAGCAGCGCAGCGCAGACTGGACTCATCATATGTCTGAATAGGAGAGAGACAGACAGAAAAAGGAGAGACAGAGATAGAAAAAAGTCCCTGAAAAGGAGAGAGACAGGAGAGAACAGGTATAGTTTGTGTGATTTCGGATACTTTCAGCTTTATAATCAAGTGCTTTTTGCCTACTCTTCATCATGAGGAAGACAAGTAGGAATCATTAACAAGTCTGTGTATTATGGAAGACTCATATTCATAGAACTGGATTGGAGAGGTGTTATATCCAAATCATATGCATTATAAGTTTGTAGAAGTTATACGTTACAAAATACCCTTAAATATATATTTTTAGTACTACTTCAGTGAACTTGAATAAGTATATTAAAATCCATTAATTTTCACTAGTTTTATTGGTATTTTTTGTTTTTTTCAAAGTATGCTTTAAATGCTTTAAAAATAAGTTAAATCTTTGTAGACTATATCATTTATTTTAAAAAGTGCGGGCAATACATTATAGATAAATTTTATTTAAAAAAATTATATTATTCTTATTTTGTAATTCAACTATAGGGGTGCGGCTGGGTACGGGGCCCTACAAGACAAAGTGCCCAGGGGCCTCTGAATTCTTAATCCGGGCCTGGTGCTGACCAGCTGCATCACTGTCTGGTACGGTAGCTGCAGTGCTGCCAACCACAAGACCCTCCAGCGCACAGTGAACACAGCCGAAAATATCATTGGTGCCCCTCTATCCTCCATTCAGGACATTTTCCTCTCACGGTGCTCCAGCAAAGCTAGCAGTATTGTGAAAGACTCTACTCATCCCTTCCACAGTCTCTTCCAGCTGCTGCCATCAGGAAGAAGGTTTCGAAGTATTAGAGCCTGCTCGGCTAGACTACTCAACAGCTTCTTCCCACAGGTTGTTAGAGCCCTCAACTCCAGTCAATTTACCCCTCTCTGATATCTCATCTATCACCCTTCAACCTTAAATAACTCTTGCACAATATTAAACCTAAATACCTAATTTTGCACAATACTCACCTTTAATACCTCTCTTGCTCAATATCCTGCACAACATTGTTCAGTCTCATGTAAAAGTACTTGTATAGCCTGTATTATGTGTATAGATATTTAAGTATCTTATAGTATATGTTAGTTATGCATAGGCTTTTTATAATAGCTCTTGTGTCCAGTGTTGTGTTTGTATTTATGATTAATTTATGCACCGTTGTCCTGCGAGACACAACATTTCGTTCCTCTGTATGTCCACACATGTAGCGGAATGACAATAAAGCTCGACTTGACTTGACTTGACATTTTGCAATTTTACTGGAAAACAAGAAAATGACAAATCAAATGTTAAAATGTGTGTGTGCGCAGTCTGCTGCTTTAACTAGACCTGCTAATTTGAA
Organism: Danio jaintianensis; assembly: GCA_903798115.1. Taxonomy (NCBI): domain Eukaryota; kingdom Metazoa; phylum Chordata; class Actinopteri; order Cypriniformes; family Danionidae; genus Danio; species Danio jaintianensis. The sequence goes on along the minus strand of CAIGQV010003909.1, from coordinate 7,717,405 downwards.
AACTGTTTCTATGGTGTAACCTAGTCCATTATATGCTCTTTATACAATTTTTGCAGTTGCAAGTTGCAATCATAAAAAATGATATTAAAATATGTGTTTTTGTGCCATTATACTGCTTAAGTATATCCTGCTGATTTGATTTCATCAGCATCTGACATATAGCACAGCGTGCCAGCACTTCATACAACAAATTCTCAGTATTAAGGGACAGCTTACAAATGTTATCGGCTAAAAGTGCCACAGCATACATTTGTCCAGAGTCTCCCACTGCGCTCCTTTTCAAAGGCAGTGGAAATGCTGAGCCAGCAGCCGTGGGTTACTCTGTTGTTCCTTGCCTTGCATTTCCATGAGCTTTTCCCCCAGAGGATACAGCCAGTAAATGTGGATCAAAGCCCTGCAGTTCCTCAGTTTGAGCATGGAGAACAGAGCTTTTGCATACATAAACAGTGTGCTTGGAGAACAAGGAGCTCGCTTTGTATCCAGGTGGACTTCTCATGTTCTTATTAGACACTTTGTTATTGACCACTGCTGGACCACTGCTGGAGCATATACGATCTTTTATTGGCTTTACTGTCTAAAACAGAGCTGATTAACACATTTTTGGTTCAAGCAGTTGGATATTGTTGGATGTTTCAGCTGGATGGATTTTGCTTTGGAATCATGGAAGGATTGTAGGTTTATTCATTCCTTCACTCATTCATTTTCCTTCGGCTTAGTCCCTTATTTATCAGGGCTTGCCACAGTGGAATGAACCGCCATCTATTCGAGAATATGTTTTATGCAGTGGATGCCCTTCCAGCCGCAACCCAGTACTGGGAAACACCCATACACTCTCATATTCACACACAAACTCATAAGCTGCGTCCCAAATGGCACACTATACACTATGCTCTTATCCACTATGTACTTACACACTCAACAGCATAGTATATGAATGTAGTGTCGTCCCAAATGGAACACTAATGTTTTTTTACTAAGTGGAAATTCAAATCGTTTCCCAGATGACGTTTGACGGTTGCCAAATTAGCGAAATAAATGACCAAACTACCAAATAATACCTGCCATAAGTATAACCGCATTCACCATCGCGAGGTGGTATAATCACTCTCATAGGAGAATACTGCTTTCACAATCCAAAATAAATAAAGTAATCCAACATCAGTGCTCGAAAGTTCTGCCCCTTATGCTACCTGAGCAAAGCAGTGGCTGTTGAGTGTGTGAAGTGTCCAACATTCCAAACTTATTTTTAACGGTTGAACAAGTGCATCATCCCGGTATTTAAAGTGCACTTATTCTTTTTAGAGTTTTCAGTGTGAATGCACTACTTACAGTATTTATACTACTAAATGGCGTAGAATAGTGCATAAGTATGCAATTTGGGACGCACCTATACACTACGGCCAATTTAGTTCATCCAATTCACCTATAGCGCATGTCTTTGGACTGTAGGGGAAACCAGAGCACCCGGAAGAAACCCATGCGAACACAGGGAGAACATGCAAACTCCACACAGAAATGCCAACTGGCCCAGCCGAGACTCGAACCAGCGGCCATCTTGCTGTGAGGCGAAAAAAATGTCTCTGTTGTCTGTTTTATTAAAGGGGTCATGAAATGAGAAACCCAAATTCCCTTAATCGTTTGATATATGAGAGCTCATAGTACTATAAAAACATCCTGTAAGTTTCAGAACTAAATACATTTGTGGTTCTTTTAAATTCGGCATATGTTGAAGGCGGTCTGCCAAAACCACAGGTTCTGGAATGTTCTACTTTATGATGTAATTGGAAAAAGCTCCGCCTCCGCAGAAGACCACTGCCTACTTCTACTTAACAGACTGTTTAGATTTGTTTACATGCAAAACTGTTAGCCAATCAGAGCAGTGGGTGTTTACTTCCGAGTCTACAATTGGCCACGCTCATGCAAAAATAGCTTTCTGATGAGGAGGTCAAAAACAGCACAGAAAATAAACAATTAATTCTAACTTTCGGTGTTTTTGATGTAAAAATATTGTTTACTTTTTGAGTGGACCCCACAGAACAACACAAAATTAGAAATTGAGGTTGTTCTTGACCCTTTTAGAGCAATCAAACATTCTGATATGGAATTAATAAAGTTTGAATATTAATGCATACAGAGTATAATAATTATACTATTTCTAGTACTACTACTATTACGAACAACAACAAAAATAACAATGCAATACATTATTTTTGTCATAACTATATTATTATTATTATTTAATAAAAAAAATAAAAATTAAAAATTAAATCTACATAAATAATAAAAATTAAAGCAAAGAAAAATTAATTTAAAACAAAATTAAAGTTTAAAAAAATAATTATAATTAGGTAATTCACAAATGAACAACCTATTATGGAATTAATAAAAATGTAAAGAATCATTGTACGGTACACAAGGTGTACATAATTAACAAAGTGCAATAATATATTAAAATGAATTATTTATCAGGTAAAACATTTCAGGTAAATTGTACTTTATTTTTATGGTTTTGCTTTCAGTAAGTTCAGCTCTACATTAAACTCTTCAACTGTCCATCAGTTTCAGAACTCCTTTGAAAATGCTGTGAAAGTATTTGGTATTATTCATCTCGACACGGCACATATTCAATCAAGCATAATCAAAAGTCAGATTACTGTACAGCAATAAAGAGAAACCGACAGAATGAAGTGCATGAAAGCATGAAAGTCGGTGTCATCTGATCTCTCCGTGATCAAAAAACTTCACTCTTCCCTTATAAAATCTTACACGAAAAACTCAGAGAGTAAAAAAAAAAAAAAGAAACATCTCAGCGTCTGCCTCAGAATATTGCAGCCCTGTTTCTGTCATTTATAAAGGAGCTTTATCCGGTTTCCCATCTCGCTGTGCATGGCCCTAATGGATAGTGAATAAGCAATGAAACTAAAACATTGAATAAACAAAACAAGGCAAAAAGACACGCACTCAGAAAAAAACATGTATTAGATGCTCCCCAAAGAAAACTCTTTCATAACTCAGGATGTCTGTCTGAAATCTCCTCTCAAACTCTCTGAGACGCATGTGTGAGATTCCTGACAAACAGGAGACTCCAGAATCAGTGTCCATTTGCTCTCCATTTAATGTGTTTGCTGTCGAGAAGAAACAACTGAGACATTAAAGAGATTTAAGCTTCGATTTTTCTTTGCAGCCGGCTGTGCTGAATGAGAACGCAAGGATCAGAGGATGAGGGCAAGGGGAAAAGGTTTCTGTCAGGAGAATCGTGATGGGAATTCAGTCTGTGGCCTGTCAGAGGATCAACTGTCCAGCCGAACCCCTGAGACGAGCCGCTTATGAATGATGTGACTGCTCACGGCCAGAGAGAACACACCGCATGAACAATTCACCCTCGCTCTGAAGACAGACCTTTAAAAGACAATTCTGCCACCACTAACTTCACATACTTGAGCCTGACGGTCCCTGGTAGCTAGTCGATTTTAGTTTATAGAACAGAGCAGCTCAAACATTCTGCTAAATATCTTCTTTTGTGTTCTTCACGCTTAAAAATGAAGAGTCCCTATTTATGTTGGTTTGTTGGGGTTTCAGCACGGCAACAGCCATTTGGAATGCCTTAGCAAAGATAGTTTTCTTTCCACTTCACTTTAAGTTTAAACTTCTTCACAAATCAGTTTGTGATCATTTGTGTGAAGCTTTCTCAAGCTAACTTTTAAAACCCACAGACAACAATATGGTAAACATGCCACCAAATAGTGAATACATGTCAACAATATGCTAACATATGCCACCAACACAATAATACATGCTGACAACATGGAAACCATGCCAGTAACTTGCTATTTTATGCAATTTTTTATGTTATTTTACTTGCTACTATGCTAACAACAAGTTATCAATGTGTTAATTCATGCTAGCAATATGGTAATTTATGTTAGAGAGATGTTTTGTTTCTTCAGAAAGCTCAGGAATTCAAGCTTAAGAAAGGCTAACAGTAAGTCAAATCATGCAAAGAAAATGCTAACAATATGCTAACCATGCTAGAAACCTGTTAGCAATGTGTTAATTCGTGCTAGCAATATGGTAATTCATGTCAGCTATATGTTGTTATTTTTCCGAAAGCTCAGCAACTAGCACATGAAATGCTAACAGCATGTTAAATCATGCAAACAAAATGCTAACAATATGTTAGTCAAGCTAGTAACACATAAGCAACGTGCTAATTCATGCTATCATTCTGGTAAACGTGATAGACACATGAGCATACGTGTTAGCAATGTGTTAATTCATTCATGCAAAGCTTTTTTTTTTAAATCCATGGATTCTTTATATTGCACAAAAGGGGTCTTTAGTTTAAAACAATGTTCTTTACACTAATGCAGCTTCAGACTATACAATATTTCGTATGTTACAATGGTCACTGTGTCACTATACAATTCTGACATCTAAATTCTTGTGTTGTGGACAAGAAACATGTCAGATTATTTGTTTCTGTGTAATGTCATCAAGAAGGTGGATCCAATTTTTATGCAAATTTTGAAATGCCAATATGCACATAAATAAAAAATTTAGCATAAAAAACTATCAATCGAGCCAGATAATATTTTTACCCGATAAAAATAATTCAATAATAATAATAATAGTAATAATAATAATAAAAAGACATTTACTGAATAAATTCCTTGATGTGCAGCAAAAAGACACCATTTTGTCTCAAGAGATGATGGGATTTTCAGTTAATCGATCAATCTCATCACACAACATCTGAAATGCTGTTTCAATCATTCTGAAGTGCCTGAGCCAAAGTCCATCATCAAAATGATTGTCTATGATTACCTCCCATGAAATGTCTCACACGATTGCTTTAACAAACATCAGACACAAGTATACAGATATCATAACTGCATTTGTATGTGCGCTCTGAGTTATTGAGCTATTGTATGAGCTATTGTTATTGAGCTATTGTATATCTCCAATTCTAGCAACTTACATTTTTCTTACATATATTTATGATTTTTTTCCTCCTCAACTCACAGTATTTTATTCACCAATTTGATGCATTATGGAAAAACTGAAATGTGCAGCTTTATACTAAATCTTTTCTTTAACCAGTTTTTAATAGAGAGCATAATACATTAAATGACATGAGTTGAGTAAACGATAACAGGATTTTCATTTACGATTGAACTTTACCTTAAACACACTGTAGGGAAGCGGTTTTTGTTATGCTGGTCTCTCTTCAGCACAAATAACTGAACAGCTAATTTCCCTTCATGCAATTGTTCCGGCTCATTTGTTCTATATAAAAGAAATGTATTAAATGTGATTAGGTCCATGTTTTGCGCTGATAAGCAGACTATTGTTAAGCCTTTCGAATGGATTAATGCTGATTGCTAGGGCTCAAATCATGCAGTGAGGAGGGGGCGTGTCCAGATTGGTGAAATCTGATTGGCCACCTGAAAATTCTGAACTATAACTGCCCAAAAACAATAGATTTTACTAAATAGCCAGGTAAAGGGATAGTTCAGACAAAAATTAATATATACTAACTATTTACTTTCCCTCAAATGGTTACAAACATGCATGAGTTTCTTTCTTCTGTTGAACACTAAAGTCCAGTTAAAGTCAGAATTATTAAACCCCCTGAATTATTAGCCCCCCTGTTTATGTTTTTTCCCAATTTCTGTTTAACGGAGAGAAGATTTTTTCAACACATTTCTAAACATAATAGTTTTAACAAACTCATTTCTAATAACTGATTCATTTTATCTTTGCCATGATGACAGTAAATAATATTTTACTAGATATTTTTCAAGACACTTTTATACAGCTTAAAGTGACATTTAAAGGCTTAACTAGGTTAATTAGGTTAACTAGGCAGGATAGGTTAATAAGGCAAGTTATTGTATAACGATGGTTTGTTCTGTAGACTATCAAAAAAAAAATAAAGGGGCTAATAATTTTGACCTTAAAATGGTTTTTAAAAGAATAAAAACTGCTTTTATTCTAGCCGAAATAAAACAAATAAGACTTTCTCCAGAAGAAAAAATATTATCAGACATACTGTGATAATTTCCTTGCTTTGTTAAACATCATTTGGGAAATATTTTAAAAAGAAAAAAAATTCAAAGTATAATTAGTAATAATTCTGATTTCAACTGCAGATATTTTGAAGAATGCTGAAAACCGGTAACCATTGACTTCCATAGTGGGAAAGACTATAAAAGCCAATTCTTACAGGTTTCCAGCATTCTTCGGAATATATTCTTCTATGTTCAATAGAAGAAAAAATCTCAAACAGGTTTGAAACAAGTAAAGAGAAAATGATGACAAAATATTCAGTTTTGATTTAAGATTCAAAGATTCAACGTGTTTATTGCACAGTAAGAAACAGGTTCCCTGCAAAATGAAATTCTTACTTTGCTCTCCACAGTGAATGCCAGTAAGGTATAATGTATATTAAAAATATATAAAATACTTATTTAACAAAATAGGCATGCGGAAACGTAAACATAAGTATAAATTATTAAATAAATAATAATAAAGAAGGTTTCTACATTATGTATATAAATGTGTAAATGTTAAAAACTATTTTGAACTATTTTGGGTGAACTATGCCTTCAGTTAGATTTTTTTAAAAAGTTTTGAGTATATTTTTTGAGTTTTAGAAGATGGTAAATTAAGCTACCTTGCTCTTGAACAGGTTTTATTTGGCATAAGAAATCACAAACCATAGCTGAACTCATCAGCAGCAAGCAAAGTGGCACATCTAATGTTATAAAGTCACTCCTCCATATCTCTTGATACAAATGAAAGACAAATATGCCTAAATATACACAAATATGCCTGAAATTAATTTTTAAATTTAAATTAAATTTGCATGTTCTCCCTGCGTTCGCGTGGGTTTCCTCCAGGTGCTCCGGTTTCCCCCACAAGTCCAAAGACATTCGCTATAGGTAATTGGGTAAGCTAAATTGTCCGTAGTGTATGTGTGGGAATGGGAGTGTATGGGTGTTTCCCAGTGATGGGTTGCAGCTGGAAGGGCATCCGCTGCATAAATCATATGCTGGATAAGTTGGCGGTTCATTCCGCGGTGGCAACCCCAGATTAATAAAGGGACTAAGCCGAAAAGAAAATGAATGAACATTCTTAATGCAAAACACACAGTTAAAATGTATATATTAATATACAGTTTTTATTTATTTCAAGCCATTTTGTGTTTTAAAGCTATTCATAAATTATTAATTCCATAAATGTACATCAATAATTTAATGCTGATGATTTAAAAATAAAATAAAATAAAATGACATACAGAGATTTTGGCCATTCTGTCTATTCCTATTATCATCTCGGAAATCAAATAAATAAAAAAAATAAAATAAAAATAAAAATAAAATAAAATAAATAAATAAATAAATAAATAAATAAAAATAAATAAATAAAAAAACAAAAAAATAAAATAAAATAAAATAAAATAATAAATAAATAAATAAATAAATAAATAAATAAATAAATAAATAAATAAATAAATAAATAAATAAATAAAAAAACAAAAAAAAAATAAAATAAAATAAAATAATAAATAAATAAATAAATAAATAAATAAATAAATAAATAAATAAAATAAAATAAAATAAAATAAAATAAACGTATTGGCATTAAAACAATAATAAAATGACATACTGATATTTTGGCCATCCTGTCTATTCCTAATGTCATCTCTGAAATCAAAGACAGCAAACGACCTGTGAAACAAACCCTGCCTCTCCGATTAGACAATGATCAAAAAGCAGCGCTCAAATGTTCCTCCTGTGATCCATCTGTCTTTTAACTTCTCCTTGGAGATCAGGGATTCTGGAAAGATCAGAGACACTCGAGTCCAAATCTCAGATCAATAGATCCAATCGATGGAGAGAGTCCTGAAGAGACACTTCACATCCTGAACAAACAGCATCGCTTCAGTCCGTTTGTTTTCTTCATCACAGCGAATTCTCAGCGTGCTGTGAACTTGATGTTCAAGACAGAAATATTCATCTTCAAGTAAGAACGTTCCCCATTGTTAATAAATGAGATGCTCCTCATGCTGGAGGAGTCCAACAGAGCAGATGGTGACGCACACTGGGTCTTACAAGAGCAGTAAATAATCAGAACTAAAGTGACCGGCCATTCATTTTCAATGAGAGAGAGGACTTTAGTGATAGGGACTCTAAATATGCCACTTTAATATGTAAAGGCAACTATGTGTAATAGACTCATATTAATTAACTCATATTAATTTTAATTAGAGTTTTTTTATGCAATTAAAAAACTAAAATACTACAAAGTATTAAACATCAATAACATAATGATAGTTTACACACTGTAAAAAGCAATTAGTTACTTTACTTTAAAAAAGTGAGTAAACCCATTACCTTAATGTTTATAATTTATAATAAATGTTTACGTAATTATTATAAGACAACGAGTTTACTCTCTTTTTTTAAGTAAAGTCAATTAATTGCTTTTTTACAGTGAATGATATGTAATGTATGATAATAATAACATTCATAAAATACAAATAAAAGAATAAAACATTAGATTAAACACACTAAAATGAAAATGAACATCGGAAACACTACAAATGTTGAAGTGTATACCAAAGAAAACTACAAAATTACAACTATAATAAATCTAAATGGGCTGCATGGTGGCGCAGTGGGTAGCACGTTCGCCTCACAGCAAGAAGGTCGCTGGTTCGAGCCTCGGCTGGGTTAGTTGGTGTTTCTGTGCGGAGTTTGCATGTTCTCCCCGTGTTTGCGTGGGTTTCCTCCGGGTGCTCCGGTTTCCCCCACAAGTCCAAAAACATGTGGTATAGGTGAATTGGGTAGGCTAAATTGTCCATTGTGTATGTGTGTGAATGAGTGTGTGTGGATGTTTCCCAGTGATGGGTTGCAGCTGGAAGGGCATCCGCTGCGTAAAACATATGCTGGATAAATTGGCGGTTCATTCCGCGGTGGCAACCCCAGATTAATAAAGGGACTAAGTCGAAAAGAAAATGAATGAATAAATCTAAATGCATGCATATTAATAATCAATCGTAAATAAACAAGTAATAAAGGCAGATCACTTAAATAATTCATCTTATGGAATTGGATCTGTGCCAATAAGATAAAATTAAATTAAATTAAATTAAAAAAAATAAAATAAAATAAAATGACATACAGAGATTTTGGCCATCCTGTCTATTCCTATTATCATCTCTGAATTATATTAATAATCAATCATAAACAAACAAGTAATAAAAGCAGATCAATGAATTAATTTATTTTATAGGATTAGATTTAATAATAAAATAAAATAAAATGAAACATTTAAAATGTTAAAGTCAACAAAGAATTCAGTTTATTTGAAGACTATAATTATTTATAATTAATTTTTTTCATAGTATTTTTTTTCTCATTTTCCAATATATAGATATATATATTTTTTTTTTCCACAAATTTTTGTCTTTAGTTTAGCATAAATCTAATCCCATATTATATCTTAATAATATTATTACTTATTTACATAAATATGTTTCATATTACTGTCATTTATCACAGGAATAAAATAATTAAATAATTGAAGCTATATTTGTAGATAGATTAAATGTAGCCGTGTGAGTGTGTGTGGTACCGTTAATGTGTAGTTAGTCTGTATCTCTCGGTCCACTGGTTTCAGCAGGGTCAGGAACCGTGTGATGCCAGTAGTGGTGATGGTGAAGATGGAGGTGTATTCATTCAGAGTGATCTTCAGCTGAGGGTCTTTAGTCTTCACAAAACAAACAAAGAGAGCAGGTCAAATGCAGCATTAATATTCCATAATAAGAGCATGACACACTGTCCAAAACAAACCCATGCACACACTGCAAAACCTCATGAAAAAGGGAAAACATGTTTTTGGGTAAACTTTAGTTTAAGTACCAATTCCCACTATTACTGTAACTATTACCATATTACCTGCCTATTATTATAACATTAGCTGTTTATTAGCACTTATAAAGTATGATCTTAGTCTACATCTCTAACACTACTCAATACATAAACCAAACTAATACCTTACTATTAATAAACAGGGTAACATTTTAGTTAATGTACATCAATAACTAAGTATGAAAAAATCATGTAAAGCATTTTTAATCATATTTCAACCTTTACTAATGCATTATTAAAATCCAAAGTTGTGCTTGTTAACATTACTGTAGCAGTGAGTTAACATGGACTCATGTTATTTGATTTAAATAACCTTAACTAAATTAAACAAAAATGAATAAATACTGTAATAAAATGTATTCATAATTGTTAGTATATGCATTGACTAATATTAATTAAATATAAAATCTTCAAGCGGAGAAGCAGAATAAAAAAAATAAATAAAAAAAACTTTTTTTAAAAAAAAGGGTTTTCTTAGGTTCTTAAACAGTAAATGTCCTAGATATTGATTATAAAACAAATAAATATTTAAATCTGAAATACGCAAACTCAAGACAGAAGGTTAAAAAAAATATTTAAAAAAAAGTTTTTTAATCTTTTAAACAGTGAAACAGAACCAAAGAAAAGAAAACAAATGCACCATCCAAGATATTGGATATATAAAACAAATACATATTTAAATCTGTTCATGGACTTTCATAAATCTTCAAGTGGAGAAGCAGAAAAATAGTAGAATTGCAATATGCAAACTCAAGATAGTTTAATGACAAAAATACAAAGCTTTTTTTAATGTTTTTAAATATTGAAAAAAGAGAAGAAAAATGACAAAGAGAAAAAGGACAAAAGGGCACACATCACGTCACTCTGGTACCTACTGGTGTGGCCCCTGGCAGCAGCTACAATATAAAACATATGGAGAGACTGAAACCATATGTGACTTTATGCATGTCTGCATTCCAGCAGTGCAGCAGCATACATTATGAATTATGAAATATGATTTTATTATTTTTTTTATATGAATGTCTCACCTCTTCAATGTCGTTGTCCAGGGCTATGATGGCCAGCGGGGCTGTGAGGTTGGCGCTGGCTGAGATGGTGGTGCCAACAGAGGAGGATTCACTGACGAAGCCCCGGTACGAGGACTGCTGGAAATACGGCGCCTGGTTGTTCTCGTCCAGAATTTCAATCTCCAGTTTCGAGTATGCAGGAAGAGGATGACCGTTATCCTGCTCCGCCTGTTCAAAAACAAACATACTGCCATCCTGAAATGATCTAAAATGAAGCACATTGTGTATTACTAAGGTATTATTCTTAGGAATTATGGTACTGTGATTTGTACCATGTTCAAAAAATAATTCCCGAAAAAACTAAACAAAACTGGGAACATGGTGTTTTCATGATGCCATGCATGGTGTAGTTCATTATTATAAATGTATACACATATATACCATGATAAACCACATATTACCATGGTACATTTCAACCCAAAATACAAAACTTACTTTCTTTATACTTTAGGAAAAAAAAAAACGTAAATAATCCGTAAAAAATATACGAAAAATGGTAAAGATTGTGTTGGTAAAAACAAACTTTGAATAAATAAATAAATAAATAAATAAATAAATAAATAAATAAATAAATACGTTTTTGTGAAAAAGGAGCAATACATCAAAATTCTCAACAACAGAATCAGGCAACATCAAGAAACTTCAGCACAACAATAACACAAAACATAGCAAAAGTGGTGAAGCAATGGTTAGCAGACAAAAACATGAATGTTTTGCAATGGTCCAGCCAGAGTCCTGACTTAAATCCAATTGAGAATCTGTGGAGGGAGCTAAAGATCAGAGTGCTGACAAGGAGACCCTCCAACCTGAAAGAGTTGGAATTAATCGCTAAAGATGAATGGGCAAAAATACCAGTGGAGACAGGCAAAAAGTTGATCAGCAATTATAGGAAGCGTTTGATTGCTGTAATAGCCAATAAAGGATCTTCTATTGATTATTGAGAAGGGAATAAATAATGTTTGACATGCCACTTTTTGTTCAAATGTAGATAAAAGCTAAAAAATATATTTATTTTTTTCCCTCAATGATGCCTCTTGTACATCATCTTTTTTTTTTTTTGGAGAAGCCTGTGTCATATTTAGTCAAAACCTGTCAAATAAATAAAATAAAATGGTTGAATAATAGTAACTTTAAGTCAGAATTTGGCAGAGGTACGAATGATTTTGGGCTTGACTGTATATACATGACTTTGCTTTTTCAGCTTAGCTCAGGGGTCTCAGTGCACCCCCCCCCGCCCCATAGCAATTCATAGCAATTTAAACTACCCCTTCAATATGTACAACAAGAAACAAAAAGCTAGAGTTTTGACTGCATACACTCTGTGAAAGAATGACTGATTGTGTGTCTAATTCTCGGCCATACACACAACGGCCACATATATATTTCAGCAGCTGTGTGATGTGAAAAACGTGCTGATTGCATTAGCACTGGTGACAGGTAATGCTTGAAGTAGAAACATCAAGTCTGTTGTCCTAAGATGCATCAATTACATCAGGTTTCCACTTTTTTCTTGTGCTTGATTGTTAAAACGGCCCTACTATGAATTGTCAGTCACTGAAACGGTCCTTCGCCAATTTGAGCTTGAGACCCCTTGCTTAGCTACTTTAGATTGTTTCAGCCAGCCAGATTCATGTGCAGTCTACAAAGTAAAAAATAAAATAAATCTTTTTTTGAAATAAATCTTACTCAAAGGACTTTAATTAATCTCCACTGACTTCAAATTAAAGTCCAACCATTCAAAAACTGTCCAAAACCAAAGGATTTTAATTAATCTCCACTGATTTCTAATTAACGTCCAACCGGTCAAAAACTGTCCAAAATTCATGAACCAAAAATGGCTCGAAATTGATCTTTGTTTATTAAAGAGATGTGAGCAGAAAAATCTCCCTCAATATCTTAATTTCCATTATGAGCCAGATCTATCATCACGTTCATGAAGAAGCCATGAAACACTGTAGCCCATCAACTCGCACATGTCTGGAACACGAACACACATCTGACAGTGGCAATGTTCTCTCTGTTATTTGGTCCTCAATTTCATGACAACTGAAGCAAACCGAGAATAGCATTGTTATTATGAAATGACAAAATCATAACAACAAACACAGTCATTCATGGTTTCGCGGAGGAAACATTCAAATTACCCCCGCTGGTACACTGTTGTTTCACCCAAATCCACGACAGAGCAGTATAATTTCAAAGCAACTCCTTTCCTCGCTCTCTTCCATCTCAGTTCAATTAGACGATACGGTATGTTTCATGTAATTAAATATACAAAGCTCTGTTTCAAATGCTGGTGAGTGGCCTCGCTGTCTGCCACCTACAAAGGCAGCATCCTGACGGAAATGCAATCTGAAGCGATTTGGAATGCTCTACATAGACAGAGACTGAGTGGATTAGAGTAAGTGTTTCTCACATGTAGCTCATATTGGACATCTGACTGATTGATTGATTGAATTAGTGCTGAAATAATGATAGTCAAAAAAATAGGGGAAAAAGTAAAAAATAAAAAATAAAAAAAATAAAAAATAAATAAATAAATAAGTAAGTATAATTTAAGTAGATAACACTGTAGTGTTCATATGTTTGGGGTTAGTAAGTTTATTTTTTACCTTTATTTATTTATTTATTTACAGCTGAAGTCAGAATTATTAAACCCCCTGAATTATTACCCCCCCTGTTTATTTTTTCCCCCTCTTCTGTTTAACTGAGAGAAGATTTTTTCCAACACATTTCTAAACATAATAGTTTTAACAAACTCATTTCTAATAACTGATTCATTTTATCTTTGCCATGATGACAGTAAATAATATTTTACAAGATATTTTTCAAGACACTTCTATAGAGCTTAAAGTGACATTTAAAAGCTTAACTAGGTTAATTAGGTTAACTAGGCAAGATAGGGTAATTAGGCAAGTTATTGTATAACGATGGTTTGTTCTGTAGACTATCGAAAAAAAATATAGCTTAAAGCGGCTAATAATTTTGACCTTAAAAAGGTTTTTAAAAAATTAAAAACTGCTTTTATTCTAGCCAAAATAAAACAAATAAGACAAATTTGACAAATAAGACAAATTCTCCAGAAGAAAAAATATTATCAGACATACTGTGAAAATTTCCTTGCTCTTTTAAACATAATTTGGGAAATATTTAAAAAAGAAAAAACAATTTAAAGGGGGTTTAATAATAATAATAATAATAATAATAATAATAATAATAATATATTTTTTTTTTTACATATTTTCTTTGTTGTGTTCATTCATCCATTCATTTATTCATTCATTTGTTCATCCATCCATCCATCCATCCATCCATCCATCCATCCATCCATCCAT
>CAIGQV010003909.1:7681347-7691482 GCA_903798115.1 Danio jaintianensis | reverse complement strand
TATATATATATATATATATATATATATATATATATATATATATATACATATATATTTTTAAATTCCTTTATTATCTGTGTCTTTGTCCTGTCACTGTCTTTCTGCTGCACTGTGGAAACTTAACGAGAACAAATTCCTTGTATGTGTAAACACCTGGCAATAAAGCTCTTACTGATTCTGATTGAACCATGGAGACGTGATAGACGCACAATTGAACTCCATCAGAAGACGCAACATGATTTAGCATGATGGGATGTGTTACAACAAACCAACAAGGCCTTGAGCTTTAAATAGGAAAATTATTAAAACGTTTTTTTTTTTTATGCTAAGCTAAGCTAATAGTGACCCTGGCAGAACAATAGATTGGCTGAATGGTTTTAAAAATGGTTGAAGTCAACTGTTAGAAGTTACAACTCTAGAAGACTTCTAGAAAAAAAAAAAAAAAAGGTGAAGTGTAAAAATGTATACAGTACTGTGCAAAAATCCTAAGCACTATACCACCTTTGTTGGCCTAAGACTTTTGCACGATATATTATCAATCAGTCTCTTTATTAAAAACAAACAGAAAATATAGGAATATGTACAAAACAACAACAACAATTTCCTCTTGAAGCAAACATTTATTTTTTATGTGGCTTTCCTTGGCACCAAGCACAGCTTTTACTGTTTTGCTCTAATTCTCCTGACATTTTCTGAAATAATTTGCTGTGTGATATCAGGCTTCTTCTAGCAGGTTCCAGAGTTCATCTTCTTTGGGTTTAGAGTGTTTTATCTTTCTTTTTCTGTCCAGGAGATCTCATACAGCCTCTATAATATTCAGGTCTGGACCCTGTGGAGGCCATTTCATGACTGTCTGTGTTTCATCCGCTGTTTTCTTTCTCCAAATAGGATTTCACTGCAATTAGTGGATCATTATCATGCTGAAAATGAAAACTATAAGTCCTTTCCAGAAGAAATGGCATAATGGATTAAAACCTCTCTGTACTTTTCAATATTCACAATTCCATCAATTCAGACAATATTGATAACAACACTGGTAGAAATGCAGTTCAAAACAGAACAAACAGCCTCTCTTGAACATTGTCTTTCACATGTCTTAAACAATGAAACCAAAATTATTCAAACTCTGGGTGGCACGGTGGCTCAGTGGTTAGCACTGTCGCCTCACAGCAAGAAGCTCGCTGGTTCGAGTCCCGGTTGGGTCAGTTGGCATTTCTGTGTGGAGTTTGCCTGTTCTCCCCGTGTTGGCGTGGGTTTCCTCCGGGTGCTCTGTTTTTTTCCCACAGTCCAAAGACATGCGCTGTAGGTGAATTGAATAAACTAAATTGGCAGCTGGAAGGGCATCCGCTGTGTAAAACATATGCTGGATAAGTTGGCGGTTCATTCTGCTGTGGTGACCCCTGATGAATAAAGGGACTAAGCCGAAGGAAAATGAATGAATGAATTTAAACTCTAACCTAACCTACCGTCTATCCTAAAAAAACGATACTAAATCATCTCACCTGAAAGATAATTTATTCACTCTGTTTAAAAAAGACAAAAATGTGTACACTTATGTCTGGTTTTGTGGTAAAGGGTCACATATATTCATTCTACCATCATTAAAACAACAGATTTGATGTTGGCCTAAAACGTTTGCCCAGTACTGTGTAAATATATATATTTTTGATTGGCTACAGAACAAACCAGTTATCCAATAGCTTGCCTAATTATCATAATATAATTAACCTAGTTAAGTCTTTAAATTGCACTTAAGCTGAATAAAAAATAAAAATATTATGGACAAAATTAATTAGTTATTAAAAATAGTTATTAAAAAAAATATTATGTTTAAAAATGTGTTGAAAACAATGCTTGGGAAATAATTTTAAACTTCGATTTTGACTTCAACTGTGTATGCTGGACAATCTGTATACTCTTTCTCTATGGCTTTGATGGGTGATGAACCTTGAGCTTTTATCCTGTTTTGTCTCTGCTCCCTGTCCCTGATCTCATTCAATCTGTTCCAGCTAACTTTCATCATCCGCCTCTTTTTCTCTTCTAAATCCCACTTTTCTCACCTTTCCTGTCCCTGCT
Source organism: Danio jaintianensis (assembly GCA_903798115.1). Taxonomy (NCBI): domain Eukaryota; kingdom Metazoa; phylum Chordata; class Actinopteri; order Cypriniformes; family Danionidae; genus Danio; species Danio jaintianensis. The sequence continues at coordinate 7,689,406 of CAIGQV010003909.1, read as the reverse complement.
GTATGAGTCTCATCTTTAGCCAGGTATGGGTCAGAAGAGCAACATATGTGGTGAGACATATGAAAGAAGTGACATTTAACTGTAAAGGGTCGACAACAACACAATGACACAGATGCTATAAGCTGCATAGAAGAAGATCTAAACAATGTCCAGTGAAGGGGTCAAAATGCCCTGCAAGAATCCATGAACAACACGTTTTTACAAGAAATCTTGGGTTGACCCAAATGTTCACCTCTGAAAAACACAGTGCATTCTGCAGCCAAGAACACTAGTATAATAACTTGTGAGATGATTAATTTTATATTGTTTTTGTGTGCACTGTAAAAAAAAAAAATCTGTTAATTAACAGGTTCCGTCTTTTGTGATTCACAGGTGTTTGCTGTTTATTTACGTAAAATTGGAGTTTTATTTCTGCTCTGTCCACTTTTGATGTTGCAAATTCAACTCTGCAGTTTTTCTGACATTTTTGTAGTTTTTTAAAAAAAAGATATTGTTTAACAAATAATATGTAGAGAATTAAGTTTTTGTACTGTAAATTACACCAACCCAGACAATATATCACTTCAAACTAATAAAAATGTCAATAAAAGTCACTTTTACAAGCTTTTGGAGGAAAGATTAAGGTTCCATAATGCAATTCAAAAGCATAATTGAGTAGAAAAAAACATAAATCACAAAATTCGAAAAGCTGTCAATTTACAGATATTTAAATACACTAAATATTTAAATATATATTTAAATACACTATGAACAGCAGCTGCGCTAATTGTTAATAAAGTTAATTAAGTAAGTCCATTTGAAGTCAAATTGATTTAATGGAGAAAAAACTAGCTAGTACTGTATACAGTTGACAAATATTGGTATCGATATCTGTATTGGTATTGGAATCGCACAAATGTTTTTTTTAGTTGAAATTGGTATCAGTATTTGCCACAAAATCCTATCATTCCATCCAAAATTTAGGACTATAAGGACTGATAGAAAAATTATAGAAATTACATTTATAATACTATTTATTTACACAACTATAATAAAATAAAACAACTAAAATAAACTTCAGAAATAAAATAAAATAAAATTAAACCTAGAGGTCATAACATCAGCAATAAAGAAAAAGGCAAAAACAAAACAAAACAAAACAAAACAAAAACACCACACACAAACATGGGTAAATAAGCAAAATTCTAATTTTTGTAGTCTATTAAAATTATTCAGTATTCAGCTAATTATATATATTAAAAACTTGAATGGGGGCGGCGCGGTGGCACAGTGGTTAGCACTGTCGCCTCACAGCAAGAAAGTCGCTCGTTCGAGTCCTGGCTGGGTCAGTTGGCGTTTCTGTGTGAAGTTTGCATGTTCTCCCCGTGTTGGCGTGGGTTTCCTCCAGGTGCTCCGGTTTCCCCCACAGTGCAAAGACATGCGCTATAGGTGAATTGAATAAACTAAATTGGCCGTAGTGTGTGTGTGTGTGTGTGTGTGTGAATGCGAGAGTGTATGGGTGTTTTCCAGTGCTGGGTTGGGGCTGGAAGGGCATCCACTGTGTAAGACATATGCTGGATAAGTTGGCGGTTCATTCCGCTGTGGCGACCCCTGATTAATAAAGGGACTAAGCCGAAGGAAAATGAATGAATGAAAAATTTGAATGAATGATTCAACGACTCACTTAATGTTTCACAAAATTACTGTTTTTTTACCATATCTTCAATCATAAAACACGCAACCACAGTGAGCATAAGAGAGTTCTCTTAAAAACATCCAAAAGGAAAATTCTACAGATCTCCAACTTTTTGAATGGTAGTGTACATCAGACTGTCAGTGAGTGGTCCATAGGCTTGCTGTGTGAAGCTGAATTATATATGCGCATACAGTGCATAGTTTCTTTTTTTCTTTATAGTTCACAGTCTCACGCACATCCCCTGATCTCAAGCTCTCAAGTCTTTTTCAGACAGAGATTCTTTTTTTCAGAGCTTTTGCAGCCTCAGGTGGGTCACAGGTGAAGTGTTTCAGTCAAGTTAAGACATTTTTCCAGCTTTATACCAAGCCATGCCACATACTGACAAAATATATATATATATTTTAGCAGAAAGTGCAAGTAAATCCATCATAAACCCTAGAATCCCACTTTATCTTTGATATGCAAATCGAATGCCTCAATGTGATCAAAACTTGACTATATGAATAACGCAAGTAAAAGGGCTTTAACTGTCAGTGGTCTGAGAGGGTGCCCTGGAAAAAGTTTCGACATACCCTGGCATTTGAGCTTTTTACAGTTTCTTCTAAAATATATTAATGAATATATTCACTTTATTTTAAGTTGATGGAGTGTAACTATACATTTAACTACAGAGTTAATTAATTACATGTGCTTACTATATGGTTTGGGTTAGAATGTGGTTAAGGTTTAGGGTTGGTTACTGTGAATGTAACTAATTGATTGTAATTACTATAGTAAGTGCGGGGAACAAATTTGACCTACATCACCTTAAATTAAAATGTTACCAATTGTATTTAGCACAAACTGTGATACAATAATAAGAGAGCAGCATGTACTTCATGTGCAGTGTTCTATTTTTGAGAAAAACAGTAATATGCATGGTTAGAGTCAGTCTTTAAATATGATCCTTCAGATTACGGTATATGAGTCAAATGGTGTCCAGTTTTGATGTTTGAATAAACTTTACAAAATATCTTTGTAAATTCATAGAAAATATTAAACGCAAGAAAAGTCTGCAACACTTTCTATGAAGCCTTTTCTATAAAAGACACAGCAAAACCTGAATGTTTTATAATGACAGTTATAGCTACAATTACAATAGTGTTAGGGCTACGATTTGAATTCTGATTTTGTTTTGTACGCCTTTTGTAAATATCCTTGTATTTACATTTACAGTTGCCAAAACAAAAAGGGAGTAGGGGGTTAGTCGCCGTTTTGGTTTGTATTTTTCACTTTGTTTATAAATAAGGCAGGAAGGAAAGTTTGGCTGTTGTTTTGTTTTCTTTATTTTTCTTCAAATAGTTAATTTAGTTGTACCCCCACTAGCCGCTTTGGTTGGTTGAAAATATTTTTTTAATTGCTAGAGCTGGCTTGTCACTAAAAATTTGAATTTTAGTTTATAACAAAAACCTTAGTGTTGCGTGCACAGCTGATGTGCTGCGTGCGAGTGCTTAAAAGCTCCCGTGTCCCGTTTCCTTGCACGAAGCAACTGTGCCTGAAAACGCAACTGGTGCGATCGGTTCTCTTTTAAATAGACTGGAAAAAGTGGTCCTCGCACCCACAGTCCTTCTGCTTTCAAGACTTGAGATTTTTTGTAAGCAGCAGCGGTTGCCTCTTTCGCTTTAACCATTCTTTGAACAGATTATTAATATGCCTAACGTTAACTGTGTGAACGTGATTATCCTTTTATTATTGCACAGAATGTTTTTCACGTTTTCTTTTGCTTACAGTTATTTTCATTAATATGGTTTTATTATCGTCTGTGGTGAGGGGGCGGGGCCGAGAGCCTTCCGTGGGAGCCGGTGTGCGCCACAGGTGTATCCACACCCACGGCTCTCAGCCCCGCCCCCTCACCACATCGTTCTTTACAATAACATTGCTTTAATAGGAGATTAACTCTCCATTTATATATAGTTAACTGGTGTAATTTTAGGATGCCAAAGTCAAATTTATGCATATAAAACATATTTTCCCAACAACAAAGTTGTGGCTAGTGAAAATGCCGAGTGGCTAGTAACGTTGGAAAACTACTAGCCACAGTGGCTGGTGATAAAAAAAAGTTAATGTCAAGCCCTGGTTTTGTTTATTATTTGGTCCCTGAAAAGTTTTCCATCTGAAACAAAATAAAACTCTCTCTAAAAAATATAACTCTCCTCTCTTTATCTGTCACGGCCAACCCGTAGAGGTCGTAACAATGTCAAACAATGGAATAAATCATACTTTGTCATCATACTGCTTACATGTTTTAATGTACTTGTAAACCAGCTGGATCCAGTTGGAAGGTTTAATATTTCAGGACCTCTGTGTGTGTGTGTGTGTGTCTTTGTGTGTGTGTTTGTGTTTTCTTACCGGGTCTGTGAGCTCAGGAATAGCCACCCGGTATGTGACGGGGTTACAGTCCTGCGTGTTGTTGACCAGCACACACGGGAGGAACATGGGGCCCAGATCATCTCCATCCAAAACATCCAGAGTCAGAGTAGTGGTAGCTGTGCGCCGCGTTGCTGGATATGGAGCCCGGTCCTGGACAAAAATAAAGATACAAACAAAATAGATACACTAAGATAGACGCAAACAATAAAATCAATAATGAATGAGAAAATAGAACAAGTAATCATATGATATCATATTAAAAATATAGTCAAATGATAATATAATATAATAACAATAATGATATAACAATAATAACAATACTACTACTACTACTAAAACTACTACTACTACTACTACTACTACTACTAATAATAATAATAATAATAATAATAATCATTTACAAATAATATTAAATTTTTTATTTCTATTTTTGCTGAAAATGGCACTGGGCTTCAATATTCAAGTTTAAGTGAGTTTCAATGGATACAGTTTTGTGTATAGAGTGTAATTGTTTTTCTGCACCTACTGTAAAATACCGGTCTGAAAGGAAAAGAGAGTGAAATACAAAACTTTTCATAGACATACTTTTGGCAAAAAAATAAGAACAAAAGAGCAAAAAAAAAAAAACCTTGACAAACAAAAAAGTTCAAAAGGATGCACATACACTTTGAATTATGAGAACTTATATAAAACTGCACGGAGAAAATCTTAAATTCTGTCATATGTAAAATACAGGTAATAAATGAAAAGCCTCTAAATGCCATCTGCAACAGTCTCCCAAAGTGAAATAACTGGTCATATACACAGGATCTCATATTAAAAGAACATTTCAGATGGTTTTTGCATCATTCAAATATAATGTACACTGTAAAAAAACATCTGTAAAATAGCAGTTTTTTTGTATTTTGTGATTCATATTTTTATTTTCCTCCATTTATTTATGCTTTTGAATCACATTATGAGAGCTTGATCTCTCTTCTGACAACTTTTAACCTTAAAAAGTTGGAAAAAGTTTTTTATTGACATTTTTTATAGTTCAAAGTGATATATAGTTTAGGTTGGTGTTGTATATTACGCTACAAAAACCTTCAAAATAAACTGCCAGTACATTTTCTGTTACTTTACAGACTTATTTCTCTATATATGATTTCTTATACATTATATTATTTCAAACTTATAAAACCCCAATACATGTCACTTTGTTCAACTGTAGAGTTGAATTTTCAACATCAAAAGTCGACAGAGCAGAGATCAGCATCCCATAATGCAATTCTCAACTGTAAATAAATGAAAAACACAAAATACGAAAACTGTTAATTAACAGATATATATTTTTTACAGTGTACTGTACTACATGTAATTCCAATTACCAGCTGAGTTCCAATAATCCTGGTCTGCATTTTATTTTATTTTTGTATAATAATAATAATAATAATAATAATAATAAACAACGTAATTTCGTAATTCTGGGGTTGAGCGTTTTTTCCCCTCCAATAAGATTTCAAAGAGAAGGAGAAAAGCACTCAGTCAAGCCTATGTCCCTATTCAACATCCTGAAATGATTTGATTTTCTTCAAGGAGAGCTGTTGCCGCCATGATGTAAGGCATTTATTTGAGTCATTTGGCTCTATGAAAACACACTCAGGGCCTTCTGGGGTCTGGACACCTCAACGGTATTGCTTGAAAGCTGAATTTTCATATATATATATTTTTAATTATCGAGATTTTAAGTGTAATTTCAAACTTGTAAACTCATAAATACAAAAGCAAAAAATCTCAAACACAAAATAAAAGATTTTTAACTATGTTAACTAAGTTTTCAACTATGAACTCTAACTTGCAAACTCAAAACTAATTACATGCAAACTCTCAAATATAAACTCACTTGTATAACTTCAAACTTAAAATCTCAAGGAAAGCAAATTACAGTATTCAAAACATAAATTCTCAAATGTAAACTTAAAAAAAAAATCTCCAACATAAATTTGCAAGCACAATATCAAAACGCATATACTCACAAAATCTGCAAAATCAAAAATTATAATCATTTAAGTGCAACTTCAACCTCAATTTTCAAATGCAAAATCAAAAAAAGTCTTAAATTCAAACTTGAAAGCGTAATTCAGTAATTCTGGGCTTGAGCGATTTTTCCCCTTCAATAAGATTTCAGAGAAAACTAGAAAAGCACTCAGTGATCCCCTTATTTTCAACATCCTGCAATGATTTGATTTTCTTCAAGGAGAGCTGTAGCCGCCATGATGTAAGGCGTTTATTTGAGTCATTGGGCTCTATGAAAACACGCTCAGGGCCTTCTGGGGTCTGGACACCTCAACGGGCCGCTGTTCCAGACGGCTTTGGGCTAGTTGTGTATGCAACTCGTGTGAGGTAGAGGGATGCATTTGGAAGTGAATCAGGATGCCAGTTATTCAGTGACAGATATGGGGAGCTGCCTGGAATTTTAAAGAGCGCATTGTGCAAAACTGGCAACCGAACAGGCTCAACAGCGCTTGACCAAAGTTTCAAGGTTATATTATTTTAATCTACCGGAAAGGTTACAGAGTAAGTACTTATTTAGCAGGCATATTTATTCAGAGTGAACGCTGCTCACTCCTTGAACCAATAACCTTTCCATTACAAGCACAACTTAATGCCTATTTTTAGGGTTGGCTTGACTTTACGGAAATATTATGGGGGAAAAAAAACACAAAGTACATCATATTGGGTATGCTGCTGAATAAAAAAGGCTGTAATTTTGATTAAAGAAACAAAAATGTTCATAATAATACAACAGAAGTCCACTGGACAAGGTATTGCTTGAAAGCTGAATTTTCTTTTTTTTTTTCTTTTTTTTTTAAATTATTATTAAGATTTTAAGTGTAATTTCAAACTCATAAATGCAAATCAAAAAATCTCTGATACAAAGTAAAAGAGGCAAAATTCTCAAGTATAATTTTGTATAATAAAAGTATAATAATTTTGAAAACTAAAATATATTTTGTATAATAAAAGTATAATATTTAATAGAATAAATCAAGTATAATAAATGCAGAATTGCAAACTCAAAACTAATTAAATTAATATAAACTCACTAATTGTAAACTCGCAAGTATAATAAACTCACAATATATAATCTCACAAAAGCAAAATAAAAGTCTCAAATGCAAGCTCAAAAACTCTTAAAACATAAATTCTCAAATTTAAACTCTTGTAAAAAGCAAACTTAAAAAAATTCTCCAACATATATTTGCAAGCACAATTTCAAGCTCATAGTGTATACTTGCAACCTCTCAAAATGCAAATGCAAAATCAAAAATCATTAATCATCTAAGTGCAACTTTAACCTCAAATTTTAAATACAAAATCAAAAAAGTCTTACATGCAAACTCAAAAACTTGTACATATACATTTGCAAGTGTAAATTGTAACTCAACTCACAAACTCAAATAAACAATCTCCTAAAGTCAGATTTCAAAAGAACAAATTCACACCTATAACACAAACACAGATACGACAACTCTCATAGGAAATACAAAATCAAAAAACTCTCATATGAAAATTCGCAAGTACAAATTTAAACACACTGATAAATTATCCAACATAAATGAGCAACACTATTTATACTCAAAGGCAAACTCATCTCATAAATTCAATAAAATAAAAAACTGAAAAACTCGAAAACATAAAACTGACTTGTAACTCAAACTCACAAATCCAAACATAAAAATAACTCCCAGGACCAAATTCAAACTCAAAATCACAGCTCAAATTTCTCAAGTGAAAAACCTGCCAAAATCTAAATTCCAACCTATAAACACAAATGCAAAATCTAATACACTCCAAATCTCTGAAATGCACACTTGCAAATGCAATCTTGTACTAAAGTGACCAGTGCTCTTAAACACTCTCAAACTACTACACAAAATAAATAAATAAATAAATAAATAAATAAATAAATAAATAAATAAATAAATAAAT
>CAIGQV010003909.1:7654202-7677282 GCA_903798115.1 Danio jaintianensis | reverse complement strand
CACTGAATGCCTCATTACATGTTAGGATTAAAAAAGGATATTCAGTGGAGTGGTGTTAGGTATAATTGAAGGTAATAGAAAGCAGTAACACCCGTGACAGGAAATACATGAATAAATTGATTGTCTAGATGTTTCAAAGACAAAAAAATAAAGGTAACACTTTACTTGAAGGGGTGTTCATAAGACTGTCATGAAACCTTTATAGTCATGACATAACACATGTAATGAATTTGATTGAGATTTTAGGCATGTTTATATGCCATTAAGTGTCATTTGCTCAGATAAGACATTTTAGATGTTTCAAAGACACCTTTATAATCATGACACATGCAATGAATGTGATTGAGATTTATGCATGCTTATAACAACTGTAATTGAGTGTCATTTGCTCAGTTATGACATTTTAGATGTTTCAAAGACCCAAAAAAGGTAACGGTTTACTTGTAGTGGTGTTCATAAGACTGTCATGAAAACTTTATAATCATGACATGACACATGTAATGAATGTGATTAAGATTTTAGGCATGCTTATATGCCATTAAGTGTCAATTGCTCAGTTTTGACATTTTAGATGTTTCAAAGACACCTTTATAATCATGACATGACATGCAATGAATGTGATTGAGATTTATGCATGCTTATAACAACTGTCATTGAGTGTCATTCGCTCAGTTATGACATTTTAGATGTTTCAAGGACCAAAAAAAAAAAGGTTTACTTGAAGTGGTGTTCATAAGACTGTCATGAAATCTTTATAATCATGACATGACACATGTAATGAACGTGACTGAGATTTTAGACATGCTTATATGCCATTAAGTGTCATTCACTCAGTTATGACATTTGAGATGTTTCAAAGACCAAAAATAAAGGTAACGGTTTACTTGAAGTAGTGTTCATGAGACTTTCATGAAACCTTTATAATCATGACATAACATATGTAATGAATGTGAATGAGATTTATGCATGCTTATAACAACTGTCATTGAGTGTCATTTGCTCAGTTATGACATTTTAGATGTTTTAAAGATAAAAAATAAATAAATAAAAGTAACACTTTACTTGTAGGGGTGTTCATAAGACTGTCATGAAACCTTTATAATATGACATGACACTTCATGAATGTAAATGAGACTTTATGCACGCTTATAACAAGTGTCATTAAGTGTTGTTCGCTCAGTTATGACATTTCAAATGCAAAGATGACATTGTTTGTTATGACAAATTGACATAAATGCAGTACATCACAATGTTTTTGTCTTTGTCATGACAACTTGACATTACCAAGAAAACAAATCTTGTCATAAATTGGTCATAAACATGATTATCATGAAGCCATTATAAATGTGTCATGAATTTTATAACAGCGTAATTATTTTTTTAACCTCAACTACAGTGGTACAAGCTGAATTTGTCATTACAATGTCATTCAAAATTAATGACGCTCTTTAAAATGATTTGACAGAGTAATGACACTTTTAATGAGACATTTTAATGACAAATACAGTTTGTTTCACTGAAAACGTGATCAGAAAAATAGTCATAACTTGATTATAATGGCTTTGTGACAATCATGTTTATGACAGATTTATGACAAGTTATGTTGTCTTGATAATTTCAAGTTGTCATGAAAAAGATAAAGACTGGTTGTGATGTTTTGGTTTATGTCAAGTTGTCATAACAAACAATGTCATCTTTGCATTTAAATTTACATAACTGAGCACATGACACTTAATGACAGTTGTCATAAGCATGCATAAAATCCTGTCCCTATTTTTATTAAACAAAAACTGATTTTATTTACATATTATTAGTAGTAATGGTTGCATCATCTTTTATAAATCAACAATTATGTATCAATGCCTTGTATTGATCTCATTTGTAATTTACATTGGGAAAAAAAATATTAAACTATAGCTATATATTACTTTAGACGTTTATTCTATAATTGATCCACTCATTGCTCATCACATTTATTCTTAGAAATGATCTTTTCTATTGTTGGAATATTTAATCAATTCCATGCGTGGTCAGGAGAGGGTTTTCTTTAATGTCCAAAATATTAGTAATTTATTGGATACAAATTAATATATCCTATCCTATTAATTGATATCCTCAATGCAATGCAAAAGTTACATTCAGGAGGTGCCAACAAATTTCATTTCCTGATTTGCGCTTTTATACGTAGCTGATATTAACAGGTGGAGTTTAGTGGAATTCGTCACTTGTCAATCATTCTCCAGTCCTCCATTAGCCGCACCCATACATACATCCTCTTTTTCTACTAATTCTCTGCACAACGTCAAAAGCACAAGACCTCTCAACTACAAATTCTGTGCTCACAGAAAGTTTCGCTACAGAGCTCAAGTTAATTTTAGACAATGAGGTCTTTGCATTTCTATCAGCTTCATCTACTTCTGCAAAAATGCTTCATTAGTATGCAAAACATATCACACTCAACAGTAGAAGTTCAATTAATATATCACCTTTAAGCAATACAAATACAAATGTTTAATGAAAAGAAAAAGAGATAATAAAAAATATATTCCTTTTCACAACACTATATACTAAAAACACTAGATTTTAATACTGAATTCAATGCATCAGATGCATTGTGCTACAAAGCAAAACAACACTTTCATATTCCTAGAGAATTTCAAAATATAACAAAAGAAAGTGTATTTCTTACTACTCCAATTTTTAAAATGCATGTTTTTTTTTCTTGTAAAACTGTATTTGATTTATGTTTTCTATTGCTACTAAAATTTTGCAATGTCCCATGTAATTAGATGATGTAAATGCACAGTACTCTGAGCACTTTCCTACTCTTCCAACACCAGAGATGAAGTCAAAAACATTATCTGGAAAACAACCTGCCGATCCGGTGCTAATCAGAGGTCGTTGTGAGCATCCCTGAGGTCTGAAATTCACACATGAAACCGCTTGCTCTCTCCCACACACATGCTGTATCAGCCTGCACTGCCTCTGGGCTCCAAATCACCCAGAAAACCCATGAAGCAAGACACGGCCCTTCTGGATCAAAAGCAGCTCTCGTGATCACATCCACCTCCAAATACACACAGTACATCGCCTGATATTCAAAAAAAAATTAAGTTACTTTTATTCAATGCTTTAAACCATGAAAATGGTCTCAAGGCAGCTTTAGAAACAAAACAGGCAATAACCGAAAACTCAAGTATATTTCAACTCAAAGCTAAAAAACTCAAAGATATTTCAAGCTATTTACTTTCTCATTCGTTTTTTAATTTATTTGGATCTCAGCATGATGTCTAGCTTTTGAGGATCTTTTGGTCTACTTCACTCTGTCAGGCAGGTCCTATTTAAGCGATTTTTTGATTGCGAACAGGTGTCTAGAGTAATTGAACTCAGGTGTGTTAAACCAGAGTTAAGTTATGTTTTAACAGGGCGGCAAACACTTTTTCACACAGGGCTATGTAGTTTTTGATTTTGTTTTTCATTAATAATAACAACCTTCATAAAAAAAAATGCATGATGTGTTCACTTGGGTTTCATTGACTACTATTTACTAGGGCTGCTCTGATCGATCGGCCAGAGATCAGTATGGCCGATAATCACATTTCATGATTCGATTGGTACTCGCTAATCTGGCCGATCTTATGAACCGATAGCAATTGTTTGTATACGAGTTTACAAACAAAGGACATATAAGAACTGAAATCATTTTACATATCAGAATTGAAAGTTCTGTGTTTTCAGCAATATTGCAAGTTCATTAAAACCTGGCTGGAAATATTAGTGAAATTAAAAAAATCTAAAAAATATATTTTTAACTTGAATGTTTAATAAAATAACTTATTGTAATAAACAGTAGTTTATGGACCTATTTCCTTTTAGTAAAGAAGCAATAGATTTGTAGGTGTGCATTTTAACTTCTTATGCATCAAATATGTGCTCCAAACTTCATTAAGACATGTTGAATTCTTCTTCCATCATTTGCAACGTTTTCAAATTGCTTTGTTAGTGATTTTTTTTACCAATTTTTTTGTATCTGTTTTATATATTATTTCCTGTAAAGCTGCTTCTGACCATGACATGTTCACACTTAATGGTTAGAGACGTGTTTAAGGAATTATATGCAACATCTTTAATTTATTCCCTTAGGTAAGGCAAGATCTCCACTTAAGTATCGTACTAAGAGGAAAATAGCGCTTTATGCATTATAAAGCTTGAAGCATCAGAATCGGTACTTGGTATCAGCCGATCACCATGACAAGGAATTGGTACTCGTTATCGGCTGCAAAAATCTTGATCGGAGCATCCCTACTATTTACATTTGTTTGATTATCTGAAACATTAAAGTGTGACAAACATGAAAAAAAAAGTCAGTAAGAGGGCAAACATTTTTTCACTCCTCTGTGTGTTCAGATGCAAAAACCTCTAAGCGCCATCTGAAATTTGAATTAAACAAATGAGCATTTTTCACAGCCTCCTATGTTTATGTTCAGTTATTTCACTTTAAAGGCAATGAAAAGAACATATTATTTGCCATGAATGTGAAACCACTGAATCTACACACAAGAAAAAATTAAAATTAAAATTTTAAGATAAAAATTCTAGAAGCCACTTTTTGCACCTTAACCTGCATCTGATTTTGACTGTAATGTAATTACGTGCACCATTTGTAAAGCTGCTTTGGAACAATAATCATTGTGAAAAGCGTTATACAAATAAACTTGAACAGAATTATCACAAGGACAAGCCAATTTTGCTCAGTATATAAACAATATATCACATTATAAATATACCACAAACTTAATACTAAACATGTTTTTATCTTGTGCAACAAAAATAAGTGTTACAGTCAAAATGCTCACAATAACATCAATCTATACCAAATTAAATACTCAAAGTTATATATGAAAAATATTACATTTTGACACCACTACCAACAAATAAATAGATTTATTGTAAATATGCTTTAGATGTATTGAAAGGTTTTTGATTTGCATGTAAATCTGGTCAATGTGTTTTTTCACTAAACTGATTTTAGTGAGTTATCAGCCTTTAAGCGTGACGGACACAGTTGACAGAAATACAGGAAAAAAACTTGGGAGAAACCAGGTCTGTTCTTTATATATAATCATTTTTGCATGTGCAGCAGGAGAAAGGCAGAAAGAAGATGATGACGGCATATTTGACTTTAAGGAGAGGAGAGAGACTGACAAGCACAAAGACGGCAGGTTTTTACACACCCTCAACACGTACGCACTCGCGGAAGGTATTCAAACATATTCCAAATAAATGAAAGCCATTACAGTTAAAAATAGCCCTCATATCTGTACTTGTGGAGAGGAGGGTCAAGCATGTGCGTGTGTGCGTGCATAATGTTAAGCATAATTCGGAGCTGATGCCAAAAGTGTCTATTTTAGATCTGAATAAGCGATGGAGTTCGCCAACAGACTATACAATGACTTTATGTGTCAGCTTTACATTCTCTGCGTTGTTTTCTTGCCTGTGTTATTGCTGAATAATAAAAAAGCACACCAAGGCCATCTTTATTTAACTAAGAACACTATAGTAATATTTTAAAATGTTTTCATAATTTATAAAAACTATTTTCAGTGATGGCTGTATTTTCAGCATTATTTTCAGTCTTCTGTCACATTTTCCTGATATGATGTTGCTCTTAATGTTGAGAAACTAATTTCTAAAACTAAAATAAAAGAACATCTTTTAAATTAAGTTTGCTTGAGATGAAAACTTGCATAATGTATAAAGATTAGGGGTGTAACACGGTTCGGTTCGGTTACGATTATCATGTCATCGATTCGGTTCACTTCGATGTCTTGGTGCATCACGATGCTTTCCATACAATTTTTTTTTTTTTTTTGCTCACAACACAATAAATCTTGAATTACAATGTATAACTGTATTTATATTCATATGTTATTTGTAATACAATTTTGTCCTTGAGTACAAGCAGTCAAATATATGTACTGTACCTTTAATTTTACCTGCTCTAAGAAAACACTCTTTCTAAATGTTTCAAACAAAACTCAAGTACATGCACAGAGCAACATGAGCATTTATAGCAAATAAACAAACTTAAATATTATCCTGCTTTCTTTTTGAGTGCTGTTGAGCAAGTTCTTACATCCGTATGATTGGTCATTGTGTTCAAGCGCTCAACAGGGCTGCGATTGGCTCTAAAACTGTCAGCGCTATTCACCGATGAGTGACGCGGACACTGAAGAATGCGCGGTTGAAGTCTATATGCACGTAATAATGCGCAGTTATCACAGCTGTTCCATGATAGATAAGGTGGAGAAAACTCGCTCTCTCCAGACACACTCGAGTCTGGATCCAAAAGTATTGCTTTAATAGCGATAAAGGAGAGGAAAAGTTACCTTACAAACATGCCAGCAGTTCAGAGGTCCACAGTGACAGTGAGTGAGAGAGAGAGAGAGAGAGAGAGAGAGAGAGAGAGAGAGAGAGAGAGAGAGAGAGAGAGAGAGAGAGAGATGGAGTTTACAGCTTAAATTTTCTCCCTAGAAGTGAAATAGGGGTTTCTGGGTTCTGCTGTAACTTCAGTGTCAGTGAAAGCCTATCCAGCAAAGTGATTTGTCCACAGTTGTCTGCTTTTTAACTAGTTGGACCATTTTATTTACTACCGCGACATAGCACATATGAGATAAATGACGTCAGTACATATTAACCAATTATGACCTATTACTGAACCGATACCGAATTGTCCGCGTCTGCATTGCGGTGCATTGAAGAAGCAATTAATTTTGACACCCCTAATAAAGATACATTACTTCAAAGTACAAACCAGTCTTATTAGGGGTCAAAATGATAGATTTTTATTTTATGCCAAAAATCATTGGGATATTATGTAAAGGTCATGTTCCATGTAGACATTTTATGGTAGTGAATATATCAAAATAGTAACCTGCATTCCTAAGGACTTCATTTAGACAGCTTTAAAGGTAATTTTCTCAATATTTTGATGTTTTGCACATATGCACATTTTCCATATTTTCAAATTGTTGTATCTTGGCCAAATATTGCCCTATCCTAATACACCAATGGACAGCATATTTATTCCGCTTTCTAAAATCTAAATGTCAAATACTTTACCCTAATGACTGATTTTGTGGTCCAGGGTCACATATCATCATCTTAATTTAAGACATAGCATTGTTTTCTTAATATATCATGCAATTATAAATAAGTATATGTGTCTTGATATAGGATGTTAAAATATATTAATAGAATGACTTAAATATGCTATAAAACTAAATATGTACGGCCATTTAGGGCTTGGCAAGTGTTAAATTTAGGAGTGCAGTTCTTTGATTGACAGCAAACGTAAAATAAATAAATGAACAAAAAATAAATAAATAATAATTATAATAATTAATCAAATTGAATTGTTAAATGCAATAAACCACCACAATGCTCTGTTGTATAATGCACAGTTTGTGAAATGTGTCCAGACGTTCTGGTGTCTCATAGAACATTGGGATATTATGCACATTTAATTGAAAGTGAATTGACAGAGCGAGAGAGAGAGGGAGAGAGGGAGAGGGAGAGGGAGGGAGAGAGAGAGAGAGAGAGAGAGAGAGAGAGAGAGAGAGAGAGAGAGAGAGAGAGAGAGAGAGAGAGAGAGAGAGAGAGAATGAGGCAGTGCATCAGTGATCAGCCTCACCTCATTAACTGATACATAGTAACGAGGCTGCTGGAAACGAGGCGTGTTGTCATTTCTGTCCCTCACCACTATCCGTACTTCATGCAGAATAACCGTTCCCACCAGCTCATTGGTGCACTGGATCTGAACCACGATGGTAGTGATGGAGCTTGGCGGCTGCAAGAAGAGCACATACATGTACAGGGCTTTAGAATACAGTATATAGAGAACACACACGCAAACAGGAGTCTAGAATAATTCAGTTGTATTTTGATCACCAACGCTGAATTTGGAAAAATATATAGTAAAACTATAATAATGTGATACATTTTTACAATTTAAAGGGGATCTGTTATGCCCCTTTGTACAAGATGTAATATAAGTCTCTGGTGTCCTTAGAGTGTGTATGTGAAGTTTCAGCTCAAAATATCCCACAAATAATGTTTTATAACTCTTTGAATCTGCCACTTTTAGGCTTTGATGCTAATTGTGCCATTTTGGTGACTGTCGCTTTAAATTCAAATGAGATTGTGTGGAGCTACACATGCCTGTGTGTCAGCATAGTGGCAGATTCAAAACAAGACTAATGTCCTATGCTAATGGGCGGGGCTTGATGCTTTTATGAAGTGTGATTAATATACATTTATTCATAAATAATACATTTTTACCATTAAAAGCTGGTTATTTTGTGTTATAGCTTAATATATGCTCAATAAACTAAAAACAAACGTTTTCAACTTGTCCTCCTCCTCTCCCCTCAGTGTCTTTTCAGTGTCATTGAAAACTTAAATCAATATATTGTTTTCTGTAAACAAGATGATTTTCACACCGTTTGAAGCCAAAACTTTGGGTTACAAGATCCAGTTCTGAAATGTTATGTGAACAAATATTCTGTGTTTTTCATGTGAGTTATTTCAGTGTGTTCCAAATTTTAGTTTTTTCTACTAACTACACATAAACATTTCTTACTCAAAAACACAATCTTATTTGTGTCTTATTTGTGTCAATCTTACTTATGTGTTTATAAGCAAATGAAAAAAAACAACAAATGTCAGCGCACATCAGAACTTCTCCAGTCCCCCAAAACACCCTCAGACCACAGAGGGTTAAAGCAATGTGGAGGATTTTAGGAGGAATTATTGAACATAGCAGTTCCACTTCAGAATGTCTCAAAAACAAAAAAAAACAAAAACAAACTTTGAAGTGGCCTAATCAAAGTCCCTACCTGTATCCAATTGAGATGATGTGGCATGACCTTAAAAAGGCGGTTAATTATCGGAAACCCTCCAATGTTGCTGAATTACAACAATTCTGCAAAGATGAGTGGGCCAAAATTCCTTCACAGTACTGTATAGACTCATCGCAAGTTACTGAAAACACTGGCAGTTGTTGCTGCTAAGGGTGGCCCAACCAGTTATTACATTTAGGGGGCAAACACTTTTTCCACACAGGGTTTAAAAATGAGTAAGGGGGCAAACACTTTACAGTACTTTTTCTTTTATATGTTTTATGCAGGGCGAAGTGGTGCCGCAGTGGGTAGCGCTGTCGCCTCACAGCAAGAAGGTCGCTGGTTCGAGCCTCGGCTGGGTCAGTTGGCATTTCTGTGTGGAGTTTGCATGTTCTCCCCGTGTTGGCATGGGTTTCCTCCGGGTGCTCCGGTTTCCCCCACAAGTCCAAAGACATGTGGTATAGGTGAATTGGGTAGGCTAAATTGTCCGTAGTGTATGTGTGTGAATGAGTGTGTATGGATGTTTCCCAGTGATGGGTTGCAGCTGGAAGGGCATCCGCTGTGTAAAACATATGCTGGATAAGTTAGCGGTTCATTCCGCTGTGGCAACCCCAGATTAATAAATGGACTAAGCCGAAAAGTAAATGAATGAATGAATGAATGTTTTATGCATTGTATGCTGTTTTATTCCTTTGATCTTATTTGATAATTTTTATACTTGTGTAACTTGTGTACAGCACAATGGTCAATGACTGTTGTTGTATTGTGCTATATAAAAATAGCAAAGCAAAGTAAAGTGAAGTAAAAGTATATACTCTAGAAAATATGTACATATATTTCAAACTACTTTATATGCTGTACTGGACTATTTTAAGGCTTAAAATCCCTTTTCATTTGTTGCTCATTTACAGTTCATACAGGTCTATATGTGGCAATACAGAAGCAATAACCAGTCAATAAGTTCAGAGTTTGCAGCATTAGTAATAAGAGCATGAACAGCACATCCAGCAGTGGCATCTCCGTATGTGTGAATGCACACGATTACACAACCGAATGTAACAATGTAAACAGGATTAATGTGAAGCCTGTTCATTCTCTTAAGGATAAATCAGATGTCTGGCCTGATGTGCTGGGAATAAAACAAACAGTGGAGCTTCTCGGTGAAGTGTCTGAATCCCACAAAGCCTCCCGAAGAGGACTATAGGAGGAGGAAGAGGAGGGATTGTCCTGTAATCATCCTCAAATATAGTGTCAGAAAAAGAGCTGTCAGCACCACAACGCTTCTTTTTCGAGCACACAGACACACGTGTGGCTCTTTGTAGACGAGTGCTGTAATGTACAGACAGTTGAAGAGGGATGAGATGAAGCTCTTGTGGAAAAGAGAAGGAGAGAAATCATAATCCTCGTATGGAGGCTGTAGGAGTAAAATATGCTACTTTTTTTAGTCTTGAGGAAGAATTGGCTGTTCCTGTTCTCTAAAACAGTAAATAATATTAGACTTTGAGGGTCTTTTAAAATTAAATGTAAAGAAATAATTCATTAAAGAGACGATCACATTTACTCAACTTCTATGAAACTGCAACTGCTGTAAATGTATACAGTGCCAAAAAATCTCTCAAATAAGTGTGTTTGTTTGATTTCTATTAGAATAAACATGCATTAATAATATTGTCACGGTTGTACTATATCAGTAAAAGTTGTGAAATGAAAATTATCAAAAACACGTATTTAATTACACAAAAGCACTTACAACAGGAGCTGGACCATCAAACGCAGTCAGGACAAGGAGTGTGGCAATATAATACCAGACAATGGACTAAACAAACTATATTGAGTATAAATACACAAGACATGATTGAACTGATAACAAACAGGGGAGAGACACAGGTGGAACTAATGAAATGAATGGCAGGAAAACCGAACAAAGGAATTACATGACAATAACAGAAAGCACACGGAACACAACACATGACACAACAAACACACCAGATCGTGACAAATATATAGTTATTTTATTAATGGTGGTTCATTCCACTGTCGCGACCCCTGATAAAAAAGGGACTAAGCCGTAGGAAAAAGAATAAATGAATATTTTATTAACATATAATAATATTATAATATTATAAATATTACAATAATGATTCAATTAGATTGTTACTATCTGAAAATAAATGTCTACATTTGTTCATTTAATTATGTATTCTAAAACATGTATTCTAATCTAAAACAAACTAATTGATATTATTAATAATAATACTGCATAATGCTATCATATTTATACTAAAACATGAAGAAATATAATTAGCATCTTTAACAATGATAGTAGTCGATTAAAAGATATTTAATATCTTATTTTTTTTAATAAAAAAATATGTAAATATGTAATACTGAAAAATGTTAATACATCCATCAGAAAAGCACATTATAATTATTTTAAACATATTTTGAAGCATTAACCAATGAGACAATTCACAAAATATAATAAATTGAGAAAAAAAATATTGTTATTTATAGTATCAACAATAATCTAAAAGATGTTTAAGATCTTAAAACTGAAATGTCTATATATATATATATATATATATATATAAATTTATTTAGTAAAGAAACAAACATTAAGGTAAATATTAATAATAAAAGAATAATAATAAAAGAATAATAATAATAATAATAATAAAAGAATAATAATTATTATATATATATATAATAAAAAAAGGTATTGTTGCTATAAATGTAAAGTATATATAAGTATTGTTGCTGATGATGATGATGATGATGAAAAACAAAACAGTAATATTAAACAAATTCTCTGAAAATTCCAGAAAATTTTGCGTAAAGTACATTTATCCTGATTTGAGTATGTTAAAATATTGTTTAGGGCGACGCGGTGGCGCAGTGGGTAGCACGTTCGCCTCACAGCAAGAAGGTCGCTGGTTCGAGCCTCGGCTGGGTCAGTTGGCATTTCTGTGTGGAGTTTGCATGTTCTCCCCGTGTTCGCGTGGGTTTCCTCCGGGTGCTCTGGTTTCCCCCACAAGTCCAAAGACATGCGGTATAGGTGAATTGGGTAAGCTAAAATTGTTCGTAGTGTATGAGTGTGTATGAATGTTTCCCAGTGATGGGTTGCAGCTGGAAGGGCATCCGCTGTGTAAAACATATGCTGGATAAGTTGGCGGTTCATCCCGCTGTTTAATAAATTAATAAAGGGACTAAGCCGAAAAGAAAATGAATGAATGAATGAAAATATTGTTTAGAAAGACTGCAATAATGAAGAGGAAAATGCTCTGTGTGGCTGTCATGATCTTATTACTGTGACGAGTGTTGGTTTGCTGCCAATCAGGACAGAATTTATTAGCTATTTATCTGTGCTTTTGTATGTGCGTGTGTACATGTTTTTATATCCAAGTGGAGACTTCAAATGAAATTCACACAGACTCATGGGCATATTTCTCACCATGGGGACCTAAATTGGGATCTCCATGGACACAAATGCTAAAAAATTACAAAGAATAAAGTATTTCTGAAATTGTAAAACCTCAAGTTTTCTGTGAGGGTCGGGTTGGGGACATAATATACAATGTGTATAGTATGGAAATCATACTGTATGCCTATGGAGAGCCCCATCAGGATAGTAAAACATAGATCTGTGTCTGTGTGTGTGTGTGTGTGTGTGTGTGTGCTTGTGCGTGCGTGTGTGTGTGTGTGTGTGTGTGTGCGTGTGCATGTGTGTGTGTGTGTGTGTGTGTGTGCGTGTGCGTGTGCGTTTGTGTTTTTCTATGGCAGTCTGTTTATGCCAGCCAAAGGACAACAGCAGCATCATGTTGCCTGTGAGTGAATGAACGTGTTTGTTTACTCACGTCTCGGTCCAGCACACGGCCAGTGCTGTTGAGGAACAGTCTCTGCAGGGCAGGGTCAAGAATAACCCAATAGTCATAGTTGTCCAGCAGTGTCAGAGAGATGGTTCTGTCTGGATCCCGAGCTCGACCATTGATCTGCATGTTTTCCACCAGAACCGTACCTGACGGAAGAGATGGACAGGAGAAAGAGATCAATCCAGGTGCATGATGGGAGACGGATTACTCAAACATTCTTGTGAATGTCAATGTCAACAAATTCCTAAGATCAATCAATTCGTCGATTAATCGGTAATCAGTGGCACATTGTAACCGGTATGACAGGATGTGAATATGACTCAAAACACAAGCATCCTCACACAAAGGAAAATTAGTTGTACTGTAAATACTGTTAAAAAAATAATATAACCATTTAAGATACAATATGGAAATATATCAGTGTTACAGATGTACACACTGGCAACTGGTGCATGTGTGTATCCATGTTTTGGTTACAGTAAATGTGTTATTTTTCTTCCCTTATGTGTTTAAGATATTTTACATAGAAAGGAAAAATGCTAAATCTAATATCCAACATGGCAATACAGCTGTATATTTGTGTGTCATGTTCTTGAGCTTCAAATGTTTCAATCCCAATTCTATTCAATAAGTCATTATAATAATAAGGTGCACTGGTGACTCAGTGGTTAGCACTGTTGCCTCACAGCAAGAAGGTTGCTGGTTCGAGTCCCGGCTGGGCCAGTTGGCATTTCTGTGTGTAGTGTGCATGTTCTCCCCGTGTTTATGTGGGTTTCCTCCAGGTGCTTTAGTTTCCCTCACAGTCCAAAGACATGCAGTATAGGTGAATTGGATGAACTAAATTGGCCGTAGTGTATGGGTGTTTCCCATTACTGGGTTGCGGCTGGAAAGGCATCTGCTGCGTAAAACATATGCTGGAATAGTTGGCGGTTCATTCTGCTGTGGCGACCCCTGACAAATCAGGGACAGGTAATAACAAATCAGCCAAAGGAAAATGAATGAATGAAAGTAATTATAATAATTCAATACTGGAATTTAATTTATTGGACTACTGCAAGTCATCCATCTGTCTATCTGTCTATCTGTCTATCTATCTATCTATCTATCTATCTATCTATCTATCTATCTATCTATCTATCTATCTATCTATCTATCTATCCATCCATCCATCCATCCATCCATCAATCCATCCCAGTCCGACAATGAGAGCAAATGAATGGCTCTGTCAATAGCTTGAGTGCAGCTTTAATTTCTCCAATCAGCAGTGTCCAAACCAGCTGTGGTCACTGTAAAACAAACACAAGAGCGCGGTGAGTACACACATTTGGCTCTCCGTGTCTGACAGTGCAGTTATATCAGTGGCTAGCTGACTAATAAACCAAGCCTGATTCCCCCTGATTGACAGAGCTTGAGTTTATTGAGCTAAACGTCTTTAGGTTTGGGTTAAAGGTTTGTTAATGGTGTGAATTGTACATTAAAAGAAAGTGTGACCTAGTCTTTTTATGCAGAGAAACACACATGCTGCATTTAAATGTTTTACACAGCGGATGCCCTTCCAGCCGCAAACCAGTACTGGGAAACACCCATACACTCTCACATTTACATACACTACGGCAAATTTAGTTCATCCAATTCACCTATAGCGCATGTCTTTGGACAGTGGGGGAAACCGGAGCACCAGGAGGAAACCCACGCAAACACGAGGAGAACATGCAAACTCCACGCAGAAATGCCAACTGGCCAAGCCCGGACTCGAACCAGCGACCTTTTTGCTGTGAGGCAACAGTGCTAATCACTGAGCCACTGTGCCACCCACAATATACTATACATATATATACACACACACACAATTAATGAATATTTATATATTCAGTCAAAGAATGTTGTATTTCTGTTAGAGTGTAAACTACAATATTGAGCCTAATCTTGACTTGACCAAAATTAATCGCAAATCCAATCGCAATATCTGTCAAAATAAATTGCAATTAGATATTCCCCTAAATCACTCAGCCCTACACTAAAAAAATGATTTCTGCTAAATTGTTGCAAACAATTTATATGGTTTGGGTTGAATTTAAACAAACAAATTAAATTTAGTAATGTTTAAATTAATTTGTTTGTTCAGCCCAAATAAATTGTTTACAACTTTAAAAAATGTTAGTAAATACAAGGAATCTTTGAATCATTTTTTTCAGTGTACCCATAGGCACACAAATGGGTGCAAATTCATTTGTTATTTAAACAACGTGGTGCAAAACGTGAAAATGATACCTGTGTCGGGCTGAAACTAGCAAAAAAACACTTGCGTCGAGTCTGGCGTATAGTGTATGATAGGGCCCAACACTAGAGGAAAGTATAAGCAATTTAAAGTTACATATAATAGTTGATTTCTCAATAATAAACAATGGTCGCAAATGAGCATTCTCTCCTGGCTCATAAATATCTGTGTATGAGAGGCTGATTATGTAAGAATGTGAAGGTCATAATTTCAGCATGTGTTAATGTATGGTTGGCTGAGTTTTCTCCTCTCCTCCTAGATAATTAAACTACATTTTATGCTTCAATGTGTTGCAAATTATTTCAACTCATTTTGAATCCCTGCAGAAAACACACAAAATAATCAGTCGTCACAGAGCATGAACAGAACAGAGTCCAGCGATATTCAATTACATTTATAAAAGGTTCTACAGTTTATTCCCAAGAAAGGTCCAGATGATCATAACAGACATATTTGTAAATGAAATAAACATTTGCATGCCTGTTGGTATGGATTATTTTAGAGTCATTTTCTGAAATAACATCCACCTGACTATTGGGAACAAAAAAAAAAAAGAAAGGTATGCATTTCATTGTAAATGTTACGCTTGGCAAATACAACATTACATTTTCAAAGGGAAATTATAAATATATGCTGAAAAAATTACACTCTTTATACATATGACCCTGAACTGTATTTTTTTTAAATTTGCAACGGAAGTTTGTAAACAAGAAATAATCTAAAAGAGATGTATCATCTAAAGGAAAAAAAGTGTTTGAATCTTTGAATTATGACACAAATGGTAAATCACTTACTATATATGAGCAATATCAAACGAGTAGCAGTGCGATGTGGCTGTATATCGGCACTGGTGGAAGGTGTGCATGCGTGCGTGGTGCCTTGGTGTCCCACCAGTGACGATATACAGCCACATTGCACTGCTACAAGTGTGATATTGCATTTATACAACAGTTCGACGGCATAATCATGTATATAAAAAAGAAAATCAAACACGGAGAGTCTGAAAACCCTTTTGTATAAGGAACTACTTTCTGCCACCATTCATTCACATCAGCAGCTGACGTCAGAACAGCAGAAAATGTTGCTAGTTCACCAATGTCAATTTAGAGCTAGTATTTGAATGATTCTCTAGCGTAATGTCTAAAGTGATGACAAAACAGGTGATTTTGCTCACATTTTAAGATTGTAGCTGAATGGCATGACATGCTATCAGTCTACAGAGATTTCCCAGTATTTCTCTGTTGCAATCAGATATCACAATAAATAACCCAGAAAAAAAGCAGCGCAATCACTACCAGATTGCTGTTGTGTTTGCGATAAGGAAAAACGCTGAACACATGCGGGCATTTCTTCTTTCTTTCTGTTTACTGAACTAGTCTGCAGTTACGAAAACAGGAGACTCATTAGAAACAGACAGATGGCCAACCAAAAAATATACAAAGGGTTATACAAAGAGTGGCCAACACAAAATACACACATTCCTGATATGCTAGTCCCAACTCACACTCAATACACTACAATTATATGGTATAAATACAGCACTACAATATACAAAAAAGATAGATCGCCTTAGAATATCACTTAGCTGTTTAATAATGATTTGATCAGTTGTAGTTAGAAATTACGCTGTTTTTATCTTATTATGCGGTCTCTGTCGCCATCTTGTGGCTGGACAACGTCTTTGCTCTGCTCAATAACAGGCTAATGGCCGCCGAAGCGTTGTCTCTCAGAAATTATAAATATTTTAAAATAGGCACTATCCTTATAAATAAACTACATAGTTGCAATCTAAACAACTACATTCTCGACTAAAATAGCCTCAAAAGTACATGATGTTGTCCAACAACAGCAATATTTGTCCTTTGCTTGTCGCTGTATGTGGGCGGAGTAATACACAAGGGTGAAGGGTTAAGAGGCTGAACGAGTGCTGTTATTTGCAGAATATCCTACAGCTATCAGCCAATCAGATTCAAGAACCAGACAGAACTGTTGTATAAACAAGTTATTTATTATTGAAAAGGAAGAAAAAACATCAATGTTGTAAAAAATGTTACTTAAAATAATAATAACATAAATAATAAACTAAAATACAAAAACAAATATAACAAAGCGGATGTCGACAACAGAAGTGCTGATCCAAGTGCAGTTTATTGAAGACAGGTCGTACAGGCAATGGTCAATGCAGTAACAAAACAGGAGCATAGGGGTAATCCGAAAACGTAGTCAAAATACAGCCAAGAGGTCAGGCTAGGAGGCAAAGGATCAAAACGAGGAACAAGGCAAGAAACAAAACACGGGAAATCAAAACAGGAAAAACACTTCGTGATGTTCATGAAAGAAACAAAACTCGGCAATGAGACTGTGATAGTGAGGTGTATAAATAGTCCATGTAATCAGTGAGATGCGCTACAGCTGTGTCTGTGTGTGAATGTCCGGATTGTTGTCAGCTGCTGCGGGAGTTGATGGGTGCAAAGAGTTCTGGGAGTTGTAGTTCATTCAGAAGACCGGAAGTAATCTTAAGTGGGGAAAACACTGCTGGCGATCACTACAATTAAATAATAACTAATAATGATAGTAATAGTATAATAAATAAATAAATAATTAAATAAATAAATATACATATTTTCAAATACTAATCTAATAAGTAATGGCAAATACGTTATATGTAAAAAAAAACATTATATGTATGCTACACCAGGAAAAAAATACATATAAAATTGAATTGTAATGTAAATGAATGGATTATTTGAGAATCATTATTTGATATGTCATTCACCTGAGTGAGGGGACCAATGTGCAAGAAAGAAAAACCTTGCAAAAAAGAGAGAACTATTGCATCCTAAAAAGTGGTCACAATAGTCTTACAACGTGCACAACATAATATAATAAACAGATTTCTTCTATAAAATGCTGTTTAAGATTAAGAAAAACAGAAATATGCAAATGAAATGCTTCATTAATAAGCATAAAAGATAAACACAAACAAATTTTGGCTTCAATTAGCACAAATACCACACATGCTGGCACTTTAAGTGGACAAGAGCATCTTAAGAGTTTAATGGGATGTGAAAATAATGTTGTAAATGCACTGTGTGGCTGTGAGAAAAGAACATGTGCTGCTTTCTGAACAGAATACGATTGCTTGCGCCAGGGGCCATTGTTGGATTTCAGTCTTAAGGGGAATCAGCCTTTTACATAAACGGGAGATTTTGTGGACCTGAGGATATGTTTTTTTTTTCCAGCATGAGAGTTCACAAGGGCAAATTTGGCTTGACTGAAAATTGTTTTAACAAACTAATTAAAATTGCAAATCAGTGGTTTGTTGGATTGCAGTTAATTCAGTTATTTGAGAAGATAAAAAAGCACAGTGGTTGTTTTATGTCTTATGATTCAAGAATGTATGAATAAATTGAGTAGTAATGAAGAAAACATATTAATTTAATTTTTAATAAAAAGAATCTTGATCAAACTGTATTTACTTAAAATTAAGTTATGAATGTTTATGAACATTTGAATGAATTGTCATGAATTATTACAAAAAGTCTCATCAAAGGTATTTTTTAAATATTAATTTTAGAAACATAATTATCAATAAGTTCATTTTAATCCCAATACATTCAAACAATTTCAATAAATATGAAACTATGATATAAACCCCTTAACGGTCACGTAATTTCAAACTTGAAAATAATACAAGATATAAGCATATGATTTAAAGTTTGTCAAAAAAAAAAGTTCAGGTTTAGACATAAGAAAAAGTATTAAATATGCAGTGAAAAATCTCCTACGTATGGGACAGTGACAGTAAAAGTGTTAATGTTTTGTTTACACAACAACTCATAATAAAAAGTACTTTTTACTACATTCACTCTATTTTAATGTGCATTTGGTCATTAATGTGATTTTAAAACGTATAACTACATTTAAAATGTGTACAAATATATTTATTACATGTAAAGTGTATTAAATTATATTATTGGTAATGCATTTAATTGAAGTATATTTAATGTAATTTTAAAATGTATAACGGGCTGCACGGTGGCGCAGTGGGTAGCACGTTCGCCTCACAGCAAGAGTCGCTGGTTCGAGCCTTGGCTGGGTCAGTTGCCGTTTCTGTGTGGAGTTTGCATGTTGTGGAGTTTGCACCCTGTGTTGGCGTGGGTTTCCTCCGGGTGCTCCGGTTTCCCCCACAAGTCCAAAGACATGCTGTATAGGTGAATTGGGTAAGCTAAATTGTCCGTAGTGTATGTGTGTGAATGAGTGTGTATGGATGTTTCCCAGTGATGGGTTGCAGCTGGAAGGGCATCCGCTGCGTAAAACATATGCTGGATAAGTTGGCGGTTTACTCCGCTGTGGCGACCCCAGATTAATAAAGGGACTAAGCCGAAAAGAATGTATAACACCTTTTAAAATGTATATAAATATATGTATTACATGAAAAGTGTATAAATATGCATTTATTTAAAAGTAAAATGAATTGGTAAATTTTAGAACCAAACCATCTATATGCCAATGTTCTCAAACAAACAGAAGCAAACAAATAAACAAAAACACGAATAAATAAATAAATACACCTAATATAATTTTAAGATGTATACAACTTTTAAAATGTATATGAAAGTATTTATTAAATGAAACGTGTATTAAATAATTATTTTTGTTAAAGGTGCAGTATGTAAGTTTGACACCCAGTGGTTGGACTAGGTATTGCACACCTGGTTCAAAACACGCAAGCGCAGGCTGCCAGATTTTCAACAGCAACAGAAGCGTGCCAAACTGTTGAGCCTAAAGGCTTATTTATGGCTGATATAAGTCGTGTTCTAAATAAAAGAAACGGCACACCATATAGTTTTTGCCCTAACTTTTTTGTCCTATGTTTTAGAAATGGCTTCTATTTCTTGCAGCTGAACAATAGGATAAACTGACAATGATTACCTCAAGTACACCTCATGTGCTTTATTCAGTGTTAAATGCTAACAATGTGAGTTTCAATTCCATTTTACAAGCCATTTACTGCCATACTATTAAAAGCAGCAGCAGATATTCACCTCAGATCTTGAAAATAAAATAAACCGTTTGAAATTGAACTTTAGAACTGTGACTCAAAACCAACACATATCAGTGATTCAGCATCTACATTTAATAATGTTAAAGGTTTAATATATATTAATTAGATTATAAACCTTATCATTTTGTTGTAATGCAGTAAGTGCACTATTATGTGCTTCTGAATGGCTGTATTTAAATTTCAGTCATGTTTCGTCTGGTGCAAACAGCCAAATTGCTTATCACTGCAAATCTTGTCACGTCGCGTGTTGTTAGGACACGTGTTACAATGTAACCTGCTCACCTAATGTTTACTTTCATAATATTTATATTATTTGCTAATTAATAACCTCATGTGGAACTCTGAATCTGCGTCTCATTTCGAAGTCTGTTACTGTCCACCAGAGGTCGCATTTCAGCCACGGACAAATACTTTGTGACCATTCCTGACTAAATGAATGAAATACGCAGTTTTCCATCAAGGCAACCCGGGGTGATGAAATATAATTGGCTAAAGTGGCAGTGGACGGGTTAAAAGAACCAAAACAAAGACAGCTGTTCCAGCAAGTAACTCGCATTTTCAAAGCAGAATATCTGACATTGTTTTTCAGATAAACAATAATGTTCACTTAGCATGTTTCTTAAATATCTGCAAACATATTATAGATT
Organism: Danio jaintianensis; assembly: GCA_903798115.1. Lineage (NCBI taxonomy): Eukaryota > Metazoa > Chordata > Actinopteri > Cypriniformes > Danionidae > Danio > Danio jaintianensis. The sequence goes on along the minus strand of CAIGQV010003909.1, from coordinate 7,656,520 downwards.
TTTTTTTCTTTACACCTTTAATGCATTTATTTAAAAGTAAAATGAATTGGTAAATTTTAGAATTAAAAAATCTATATGTTAATGTTCTCAAACAAACACAGAAGCAAACAAATAAACAAACACAAATGAATGAATGAATGAATAAATAAATAAATAAATAAAATGTATATACATATACTTATTAAACAAAAAGTCTGTTAAATATTTTTTGACAATGCATTTATTTAAAAGTAAAATGAATTGAATTGGTACATTTTAGAACTAAAACATCTAGATGTCACTGTTCTCGAACAAAATAATAAACAAACAAAATAAATAACTTTGCTTGAAATCAAACTGTGCCAAAGCCTCAGTTACCTTTTCCAGCACATCTGTTTGATCCTATATCAAAAAGCAGAACAGTATACCAGAATAGCCACAATAACACCATTCCAGATATCAATCTCAATACAGGTGCACTTTCGCTGTGGGAAACAATCTTTCTTGCTGCAATTGCATTTGCTGATGCTAGTGGAGCAGAAACGATACACTTCAGCTTTAACTGGGTAGTCAGTCGCCTGCAGCCCAGATCCCCGAGAAACTCCGACATAACAGACATCCGCCGCCGGACACAGACAGACTCACAGGCCCTGATGTTTACCTTCAATATTACCTGAAAGGAAATCCATGACCTGAGTGAAAGCACCCTTAGCATGTGAGCGGAGCAGAAACACATCATACGCCAGTGAGGGCAGATGTGGGAATCTCTGGGTAAACAGCATCTCAGTTCCTCCAGCGAGGGGTCACAACACATCTGCTGTCCATCAAAGTCACAGGAACCCGTCCAGAAATAGCTAATATCTGCAGAGCTTTTAATGGTATGAACGGTTCTGCAATAATTATTTGAAAACTTTATTTGTAATATATATTTTTTCTCAATATTGTTTTTGATGCAAGAATATATATAATTGTACTGTTTGTTTCAGAGAGGAAGAACATTCATTCATTTATTCATTCATTTTCCTTTGGCTTAGTCTCTATTTCAGAGGTCACCACAGCGGAATAAACTGCCAACTATTCCAGCACATGTTTTACACAGCGGATGCCCTTCCAGCCGCAACCCAGTACTGGGAAACACCCATACACACTCATTCACCCACACACACTCATACACTACAGCCAATTTAGTTCCAACTTACTTATAGTGCTTGTCTTTGGACTGTGGGAGAAACCGGAGCACCCCGAGGAAACCCACGCCAACACGATGAGAACATGCAAACTCCACAAAGAAATGTCAACTGGCCCAGCTGGGACTCGAAGCAGCGACCTTCTTGCTATGAGGTATGCTGCATAAAACATATGCCGAAATAGTTGACGGTTCATTCCACAGTGGCAACCTCTGAAATAGAGACTAAGCCAAAGGAAAATGAATGAAAATGATACAAGTTGGCTCTCCATAGAACAAAAATTCTATTTTTTTATTTTATTTTACATTTTTGAATGTTTGAGGAAAACACTGCTATGGATGTGACCTCTCTCTGTTACAGATGTGAAATTGGAACGTAAAATGTGAAATTGGCACTTGATAAATAAAATAAAAATAAAAGCCTTTGAAAGAGTTGACAGAGACATTTTTTGAGAATTTTTTACAGTACAGTCAAATGCAAGCCTACACACACAACTTAGAAAGGGTTTTGCTATTTTGGTGAAAACGTATTATTTTTTTGATAGCAAGGTTGACATTTGAATGGAACTGCTCACTATTTGTATTAACTTCCCTTGTTGCTGGCCATAAATGGAGTGAATCCATGAAAAATACTGAGAACTTAAACTGGCAGTTACATCTACATGCATTAGGTTTCAGATTTATATGTTTTCAGTCCCACAAAAACACCATTGAAATGTAAATGAACAGTCAAATTCATAAAAGGATTCTAATTTATGACTGCCCCTGAGTTATCATTATAGCACCACCACAATCCAACCCAGGGGCACACATTTATCGGTTCTCAAAAATTCAGCCCTGGGCACATATTCCCAGTGAGCCTGTTTTAACGGAATCATATGAAATACAAATATCAATATGTTATTATTGACCAGCTGAATAAAGTAAGAGCTGCCCATCACTATGTTCATGACTGGAGCAGATATACCCTAGTATCATTGTCCAAAAGACCACACATCTCACAGCAATACTGATCTAAAACACTTCAAGTTTTATCAAGTGAGAGAAGTTTAGGAAATTCTTGAGCCAGACATCCTTACAAAAAAACAAAACTATTAAATAAATATATAAATAAATAAATAAATAAATAAATAAATAAATAAATAAATAAATA
>CAIGQV010003909.1:7621585-7654192 GCA_903798115.1 Danio jaintianensis | reverse complement strand
ATAAATAAATAAATAAATAAATAAATAAATAAATAAATAAATAAATAAATGCCACAGTGAGAAAACTGCTTTAAGGTAAAATCTTGTTTTCAAAAACGTTATGTCTCTAATCATGTTTCAAGCATTTGCAGAATTAGATTTTAATGGAATTTCAGCTATAATCTCATTTAATTTTATCTGAAGTAAACACAAACAGAGTCTATGATTTTAATATAGAATATACAGGGGTGGAAATAAGTATTGAACACATCACCATTTTTCTCAGAAAACATATTTCTAAAGGTGCCGTTGACTTGAAATGTTCACCGGATGTTGGTAACAACCAAAGAAATCTATATGTGCAAAGAAAACAAAACTAATTAGTTTACAAATGAAGTTATGTGTAATAAAATGAAATGACGCAGGGAAAAAGTATTGAACACATGAAGAAAGGGAGGTGTAGAAAAGCAGGGAAACCCCAGACAGCAGCTGAAATCTCTCAGTAGTTCTTCAGCAACCCTCTGCCCTTCCTTAGTGTAAATTAATATTAGCTGCTTCAGTCCAACATCTACACTAGCAGGATGCTGAAGATGAAACCAGGGGGGACATTTCAGCAAGACAATGATCCAAAACACAGTCAAGCAAACTCTCAAGCTGTAGAATGGCCCAGCCAATCACCTGACTCGAATCCAATAGAAAATACAAAATAAAGATCAGATTTAATAGACGAGACCCACAGAACCATCAAGATTTTTACACTCTGTTGAGGTCTGTGACAAAATCACAAATGAGCAATTCATGTGACTTCATTTTCCATATGAGAGGCGTCTTTAAGCTGCCGTCACCAAACAAAAAACTTTTATATGAAGTATTAAATACATTTCAGTAGTTCAGTACTTTCTCCTTGTGTCATTTAGTTGTTATTACACATAACTATTGTTTCAGATTATTATTATTTTTTTATTTGTTTTATTTTTACGTTTGTATTGGTTCAATTTCTATTCAAAATCTGGTTCAATTCTATGTCAACAGCTTCTTAATAAATATTATTCCCAGGAAAAAAAACAACTAAAAAAACATGACGTGTTCAATACTTATTTCCCCCACTGTATATGTGTGTGTGGGTAGGTAGTGTGTGTTTTCAACGAGAACATGTGAAACAATACAAATGAAATCAACAAATGCCTACTCAACAGTATATGAATGTTCTGTATAACATCCTGCCTGGTGATTTTTATTCACCCTACGCACTTTATAAATACTTTATCTGCACACATTTGAATCACCAAACATAACACAGTATACAATGAATAAGCTTATTGTGAATATAGTGTAATAAACACGTTTGAAATTGCTATCAGAAATATTGCTTCATTAAAAAAATAAAAATAACGCCACTCTCAAAAAACTTAAACTAAATTAAAATTTGGATATGACCATAAATATTTGAAAGTAATAATAAAAATAAAATGCTCATCATTACGTTGATATACAGTTGAAGTCAGAATTATTAGCCCTCCTGAATTATTAGCCTAACTGTATATTTTTTCCCCCAATTTCTGTTTAACAGAAAGATTTCTTTCAGCAATTTTCTAAACATAATAGCTTTAATAACTAATTTCTAGGCAGCACGGTGGCGTAGTGGGTAGCGCTGTCGCCTCACAGCAAGAAGGTCACTGGTTCGAGCATTGGCTGGGTCAGTTGGCATTTCTGTGTGGAGTTTGCATGTTATCCCCATGTTCGCGTGGGTTTCCTCCGGCAAGTCCAAAGACATGCATTATAGGTGAATTGGGTAAGCTAAATTGTCCGTAGTGTATGTGTGTGAATGAGAGTGTATGGGTGTTTCCCAGTGATGGGTTGCAGCTGGAAGGGCATCCGCTGCGTAAAACATATGCTGGATAAGTTGGCAGTTCATTCCGCTGTGGCGACCCCAGATTAATAAAGGGCCTAAGCCAAAAGGAAAATGAATGAATGAATGAATGAATGAATGAATGAATGAATGAACAAATGGATTTCTTTTATCTTTGCCATGATGACAGTACATAATATTTTATTAGATATTTTTCAAGATGCTAGTATTTAGCTTAAAGAGCAATTATAAGGCTTAACTAGGTTAATTAGGCAAGTTATTAGGCAACTAGGCAAATCATTTAATAATAGTGGTTTGTTCTGTAGACAATTGAAAAGAAAATTGCTTAAGGGGGCTAATAAAATTGACCTTAAAATGGTTTAAAAAAAAATTAAAACTGCTTTTATTTTAGCCTAAATAAAACAAATAAGACTTTGTCCAGAAGAAAAAACATTCTAGGAAATACTGTGAAAATTTCCTTGCTCTGTTAGATATAATTTGGGAAAATATAAAAAAAATGCACAGGAGGGTGAATAATTTTGACTTCAACTGTATAGCTCCAGTAGGATTCTGTCAGATTTGCCAGGAACAAGAGCAGATGGATGAAACTGAGAGTAAAGAAACCACTGAAGAAAATCAAATGCTATTAAGTGGGATCTCACACCAGGCACAGTGAAGACTCAAGAGAACGGTGTATACACACATTCATCTACCACACACACACACACCAAATCCACTGCAGCTTCTCAGAAACCTTTTCACACCCATAACCAGGTGTGAGCATGAGCTCTGCCGTACACGTGCAGATTTTCCACATCCCTTCCTAAACAACCTGAGGAACTGCATGATTATTGGTGTTTGCTAAGACAAAATGACTATTATTCAGACTTGTGCGTGTTTATGCTACAGATGTGAACAATGCCTTTGAATGCAAGTAAGGAGAGGTGTGCTATTATCTTTCTAAGTGAGAGGATATACCGTTTTTTGAATGGTGGATAATTAAACAGGTGGAAAATAATCCCATACACTTATAGTACGTACTGAAAAAGTTCAGTTAGAGAACAGAATAACAACAATTTAAAAGTTGAATCTTACAAGCTACAGTAGTTTGAACTTTTTTGGTTTGTCTAACTGGTTTCCTGGGCAAAGCTGATGTTTAAACAGAATTAGTTAGCTGGTCTCTCAGCCTGATCAGATTACAAGTAAAAAAATATATAGGGCTACATGATGGATATAATGAAATTAATTTAGCAATTTAAAGCAAAAATAAATAAATATAATATAAGTATAATAAATAAATAAATAAATAAAAATAATAATTATTATTATAAATAAAAAATAACAAAAATAAAAAAATAAAAAAATAAATTATATATATATATTATTGTATGCCTCATTTCCACTGTCACTATGATACAGTTTAGTACATATATTATATTATATTACACAATAATAATAATAATAATAATAATAATAATAATAATACATAAATAATAAAATAATATTATGTAATGTAATGTAATGTAATGTAACGTAGCATAACATAATGTGCTACATTGCGTTACATTACATTGCATTAAATGACATTATATTTTATTACATTAGGCCGTCACAGTGGCGTAGTGGTTAGCACAATCGCCTCACAGCAAGAAGGTCGCTGGTTCAAGCCCCGGCTGGGTCAGTTGGCATTTCTGTGTGGAGTTTGCATGTTCTCTCCGTGTTCGCGTAGGTTTCCTCCGGGTGCTCTGGTTTCCCCCACAAGTCCAAAGACATGTGGTATAGGTGGATTGGGTAAGCTAAATTGTCCGTAGTGAATGTGTGTGAATGAGAATGTGTGTGTGTTTCCCAGTAATGGGTTGCAGCTGGAAGGGCATCCGCTGCGTAAAACATGTGCTGGATAAGTTGGTGGATCATTCCACTGTGGCGACCCCAGATTAATAAAGGGACTAAGCCGAAAAGAAAATGAATGAATGAATGAATATATTACATTATATTATATTATCACTTTCTCTTTGAAACTAATGACAAAGGATAAATATGTTTGATGAATAAACACAGTAGACTCAAATCTGTGAATCAGTGAAAATTTCAAATGCTGAGAAGAATCACAACTAGAATTGATAAGATTTAAAATGAAAATACCCAACCCTAATGACTATTTTGTTATCTTAAAAATTTTTACCATGCATGATTTGTTAACTAATGCACTGCAGAATTTGCACAATGCATTACAACGCCAACTACTAAACAACCCACTTTGAAACTGCCAAGAAGCAATCATACACTGTAGAAACAAACCATCATTTAAAAAAAAAAATACCACCACATAGGCACATATTTTTCATGAGCCTGGTTTGCTTTTTTCAACACGGCTGAAACCCTGGCAATCTTAGCAACTGCACAGCAATGCACTAAAACTACTCTGAAAGCCTTAACAACCACACAGCAGCGAGCAGCCAACCATCCTTGCATCATGGCACCGAGTTTCACAGGAGCAAGTAGCACTCACACTTTCTTCAGAAATGATTATTCTCTGCCAACTCATTTGATTCGTCTTCTGCCAGCCAAAGCAGTTTGTGCCAATCAGTTTTAAAAACGGAAAAATCCGAGAAGGGACAGAGTTTGTTTGACAGCGAAAAGCAGGTCCAATTTAAACCGAAGGAAGTGAATGCATATTTGAATGCAGAAATGAGCTGTCATCCTCCTGCTTTGTGTGTGAGTGTGCATGTTTATGTGGTTTACAGGGACATAAAATTGTATAACGACATAGGTATGACCTAGTTGTACTCTATTAAGGTGGTTTGTAATTTGAAACACTTAAAAATTATACTTCTTTAAAATAATAATAATTTAAAAAATAATAATAATAATATAATAAGCATTGTTTACAGTATAAAATACATTATGCCAATGAAGTGTCCCTGTAAAACATGTACTAGTCTGAGTGTGTGTATGTGTACAGATTAATGTGGTTTACAGAGATGCAGAGTTATATAATGAGGTATGACTTAATTGTACGCTATTAAGGTGGTTTAATCATACTTAATGAGGCCTATTCACATTCAAAAATTGCCGCAGGATTCCTGTGAGAGTTTGGTTTAGGGTTAGGGCAATATAATAACCGGATTGTACTTTCTAAAATACATTATGCCTATACACTACCAGACAAAAGTCTTGTCGCCTATTCAAGTTTTAGGAACAACAAATAATAACTTTACTTCTAGTTGATCATTTGGTATCAGAAGTGGCTTATATGACAGTTGTTATTGTGGAGCACTAGTGTTTACTCGTCCACTAACAAAAAACAAAAACAAAACAATAATAATGTACGTAGGCAATGCGTCTATGCTTTTGTATGCTTTCATTCGTGTTTTTGAACCACACTATAGTGAAGAGTATAATGTAGTACAACTCTATGTTAATGAATGCAAACTGATAAACTGTAATAAATACTGCAGTGTAAACTGTGGTGCACTGTGATGGTGTACATAGTGTAGAAAACTGTACAGTAGCCTATTGGATAATTTGTATATTATTATAGGTGTGTTGTACCACAGCAATCATATAATTACTACAACAATATAATTCAAGAAATTACCTAGTGTATGGTTTAAAAACACTAGAGCACTATTAAAAGAGGCCAGAATCCTGTGTGTACGTGTGAGCTGCAGAAAGGATATGAAATCCAGCAAAATCGATTGCTAGAGAAATCGAATTTGATGTGAAAATCCAAGAACATCACGTTACCCTATTAATGAAAATCTTTGTTCATCATCTGACGCTAGTCTTACTGTCACAAAATCATTAAAACACGCACTCGTGTAACTGTCTTCAGTGTTCACTCATACACGACAACTGCAAGCAATCGGATACCTCTCCATCAGAGAGCACGCAAGATTTGATTATATTCAAATGACACTTCGAGACTCCGAAAAAAACAACAGGAAAAGGATCAAATGGCTTTTCTTGCTGTTTCCCTAGACAGCAGCGAGATTAAATGGCGACCTCAATAGAGACTTTTGCTTAATCCTCATTGTCATATTGTGCCCTCATTTATTCGCCCTGTTGCCGTTTCAGACCCAAATAACATACTTTCTTCTATGAAATGCATAAAAAAGAGAGAGATGTTAGAAAGAATTATACTGGTTCTCACATTTTTTATTCTCACAAGATGTAATATAAGCCGCAGATGTCACCTGAATCGAATAACTTATTATAGCATGCTGTAAATGTCTCATTTATCTGTAAGTTAAGACATACTCTTTTCCTTTTTATATGTTTTTATAGCTTTACAACATTATATTTGAGCATATACATTAGATTAGTCAGTACTGAAGCCAAATCTGGAGCTAATCTAACAAAATAACTTGATAACGGTGATGATAACGGTCCAAAATTAGTACAGTGTACCCTCGCTATAACGCGGTTCACCTTTCGCGGCCTGCATTTTTTTTTAATGCAATTTGACATGCTTTTTTTCTACAACGCATTGTGTTCTGCGTCCTGATTGGCTGTAGACCACTGTCAATCACCTCTGTGCTGTGTCTCCTTTACAGTACAGAATGCGTTCAGCTTGACAAATCTTTTTAATATATCTATATGCCATAAATCTTCGATCGCTAGCAGTGGGACTCTGAAGTGCTGTACTGTATGTTCGCAAGTTTTCTCCCCAACAAACCCCACAATGTCGATGAAATGTTCTGCACCATCAAAGGTACCTGCGGTAGCACCCAAAAGGCAGAGGAAGATGCTAACATTTTCACAAAAAGTTGGACTTCTGGACATGCAAAAGGAAGGTAGAAGTAACGGGGCTGTAGAGCATCATTAAGGAGTAAATGAATCTTCTCAAACAAATGTTTGTGCTTGAAAACAAGTTTTGATCTTTGGTTTCATTCTATAATACTGGACTTACTTTTCTATGACGGTTTGAACTTTGAAAGTGTTTAAACAAGAGAGAAACGTGTGAAAATGTTAATGCCTGTATGAGAAAAGTGTATAAAGTGTGTAGTGAGGGGTTTTACAGCCTTAAAACATCTAATTGTAAAAAATAAAGCGGACAACTTCACAGATTTTGCCTATTGCGGGTTATTTTTAGAACGTAACTCCCGCGAATAGCAAGGGACCAATGTGCACCCAAATGTATATGCTAGAGAAAAATATTAAATAAAAACAATGAAAAAGAGAAACAAAAACATTATTAAATTCTGTTGAAATTTGTACTTTGTAACTTTTTTTCCAATATTTTGCATGAATTTAAATACTATCTTTCTATTTCTAAATATGTTTGGTGACTAAAATATTATTTTAATACATATATCCGTTTAATAAATCTGCTGAGTTCAAATGCACCAAAATATATGACCTATATTCACTGAGAAATGGATAAAAACATTCATTTTCAAAATGGGGTGTACTCATTTACAGTATGTTGAGCATTGTAGATGAAGTTCTAGTAAATAAAAAACTGCTTCAGTGCAGTTTTCATAGTTCAAGTTCAGTTTAGTATAATGCAGTTCAGTTCAGTAAATGTTACTGCTGAAAACCAAAACACTGAAGAGCAAATCCATCGATGTGCAGCTCCACAAATCCCAAACCAAGCACTAAAAGTGGCAACAGCGGCGAGGAACAAACGTCACAGATTGATGAAAGTGAATGAAAAAAACCTCAAGAAAAACATTTATTTATTTATTTTATATAATTGCAGACGTTAGAGTAGGCTATTTCGCACTATCATTGATCTGCAGTTATAATCAAATCATGTTCAAAGAAAGGTTAGTAACGAACATTTATACACAAGTATTTATGTGTATAAAGAATCTGTTTTGTGAGAAGTGCTTCTCATATGATATGTGAACGACCCGTACAGCTTTACTTTGACATTTCCTCGAGCGAGAATGACGTCGACTGCAACTTTCTGTTGTACACTACGCCCACCATTGGTACCCTTTTGGCAGTGGAAACGCCGGACTGATAAAGGTGACCCGTACCGACCCATATCGTACTGTACCGTACCACTCAGTGGAAACAGGCCTTTAGTAGACAAGCTGAACTTCAACTCTCTGAAAACTGAACTGAAGCAGATTCAATTTACTAGAACGTCTATGTTAAGCTGCTTTGAAACAATCTACATTGTAAAAGTGTTATAGAAATAAAGATTAATTGAATTAAATTATATAACGGCAGCTTTTTTTGAACTGGAAAGCTGCTAAAAATGCACTTGCCTCTTGGCATGCACAATTGTTATTATTATTACTATTGTTGTTTTTTACTTTTTTATCTCTTCTTGCTACTTTTGTTTGTTTTTTTACAATTATTTTTTTTAGGGGGTTTCACCTTTATTGATAGGACAGTGGAGATTTACAGACAGGAAAGTGTGGGGATCAGAGATAGGAGAAGGATTGGCAAAGGACCTCGAGCTGGGAATCGTACTCAGGTCGCCGCAAGCATCTGGGTACATTGTGTTGACGCAGTAACCACTAGGCCACTACCACTTGTATTTTGTACAATGACAGTAAAGATTCTGATTCTAAAATAGTATCAGTGTAACGGTCACACTTTAACATAAGGTTGTATTAGTTAATGTTAATTAATGCATTTACTAACATGAACAGACAATGAAAAATATATTTATTACAATATTTGCTCATGTTAGCTAACGTTAGTTAATGAAAATACAGTTGTTAATTCATGTTAACTCACGATGCATTAACTAATGTTAACAAACATGAATTTGGATGTTAATAATGCATAAGTAAACATTGAACTATAATTAATTAATTCTGTACAAACATTGTTCATAATTAGTTCATGTTAGTAAATACATTAACTAAAAACCTCATTGTAAAGTGTGACCAGTGTAACACACTACTAACATAACTGAACCAGGCCCTGTTCTTTTTGCGCAAGACTTATTTAAATGCGTGATTTATACACTCCTTGAAGAAAACTGGACTACAATCAAGGCGTTTGAGGGAGTTCAGAAACAGTGCTTACTGATACAGAGAAAAATCCCTTAGGAGTTACTTTGCGCTTTAAAAAGGGTTTTTTTCTTTTTTCATTCTCAAATGGCATTATTATGCATTAAAGTAAGCAGAAAGCATAAAAAGCATAACAGGACCCTTTTAAGCAGCAATTTATGCTGATAAGTTCCAAAAAAAGCAAAAATTTATCATAATTAATCATAAAAGGCAAAGAGTGTGCCAACGTCAGCTCAGTTTTACTGAGCTACAATAGTAATATCTCAATTGTAAAGGCAGATCTCTGTATGTGACTACTCACTAAAGAAATAGGCCTTGTTTTCATTCATTTAACTTATACTAAAATAACTAAAACTATAAATAAAATTAAAAATAGACATAAAAAAAAAATCCTAATAGTATTATTAAAAATGTTGAAACTTTAAAATTAAATTGAAAACAAAATACACTACCTGACAAAAGTCTTGTCGCCTATCTAAGTTTTAGGAACAACAAATAATAACTTGACATCTAGTTGATCATTTGGTATCAGAAGTGGCTTAAATGAAAGGCAAAGGCCTCTAGATTACGCTTATTTTCCCAAAATAAAATATGATCATGCCTTGATTTTATTTTTTAATTAGGACAGTAAGGTCTGACTTTGCTTAGACAAAAGTCTTGTCACTTAACAGAAATAACGTACAGTTTAGAATATAAAGTCATGGTGCAGTGGAAAAATAATTAATATTGTGTATGACTCCCGTGAGCTTGGAGGACTGCATCCATACATCTCTGCAATGACTCAAATAACTTATTAATAAAGTCATCTGGAATGGCAAAGAAAGCATTCTTGCAGGACTCCCAGAGCTCATCAAGATTCTTTGGATTCATCTTCAATGCCTCCTCCCTCATCTTACCCCAGACATGTTCAATAATGTTTATGTCTGGTGACTGGGCTGGCCAATCCTGAAGCACCTTGACCTTCTGTGCTTTCAGGAACTTTGATGTGGAGGCTGAAGTATGAGAAGGAGCGCTATCCTGTTGACAAATTTGCCCTCTCCTGTGGTTTGTAATGTAATGGGCAGCACAAATGTCTTGATACCTCTGGCTGTTGATGTTGCTATCCACTCTGCAGATCTCTCGCACGGCCCCATACTGAATGTAACCCCACACACTGATTTTTCCTTCACCAAACTTGACTGATTTCTGTGTGATTCTTGGGTCCATGCGGGTTCCAATAGGTTTTCTGCAGTATTTGTGATGATTGGGATGCAGTTCAACAGATAATTCATTGGAAAAATCTACCTTCTGCCACTTTTCTAAATGATCAACTAGAAGTCAAGTTATTATTTGTTGCTCTTACAACTGGGATCGATGACAAGACTTTTGTCAGGTAGTGTAAGCCAATAAAGCTATTAATAAAAACTACAATAACCTTGCAATGATATAAAAATAGCACTACTCGTTTGAAAGTATTTATGGGAAGTATACGTTATAACATTTAAAATATACATAATAATAATAATAAGGGCTGCACAGTGGCGCAGTGGGTAGCACGTTCGCCTCAGAGCAAGAAGGTCGCTGGTTCGAGTCTCGGCTGGGTCAGTTGGCATTTCTGTGTGGAGTTTGCATGTTCTCCCCGTGTTTGTGTGGGTTTCCTCCGGGTGCTCCGGTTTCCCCCACAAGTCCAAAGACATGCAGTATAGGTGAATTGGGTAAGCTAAATTGTCCGTAGTGTATGTGTGTGAATGGTTGTGTATGGATGTTTCCCAATGATGGGTTGCAGCTGGAAGGGCATCCGCTGCGCAAAACATATGCTGGATAAGTTGGTGGTTCATTCCGCTGTGCCGACCCCAGATTAATAAAGGGAAGAATAAGAAAATAAATGAATAATAATAATAATAATAATAATAATAATAATAATAATAATTATTATTATAATAATAATTATTATTATTATTATCATTATTAATTTTATCATTACCATTATTATGATAGTTATTCTTTTTATATTATTTTATATAATAATAATAATAATAATAAAAATAAAAATAAAAATAATAATAATGAAAATCAACCCCCATCACAAGACACCAAAGCCTGCACTAAAAAGTTTGATTTATCAATATGAATGAAATATGATGAAAAAATCATCATAATATACAGTATATTTTACATATACAAACAATTATTTTCTTTCCCAATTCACAAGGAAATACAAAAACAAGGACATACATTTCTGTCTTCTAAGACACATAAAATAGTAACCTCTGGCAATAAAAAGCTCCTTTGCATGTTAAGTGATCACGGGTCCTCTCTATCAAAACACACACACAGTCAGGCAGTCAAACCCTCAACACTTTAATCCAGCATTTTAGAAGACCTCGGAGATCTTCTGCAAGTCATTACATGGCTGCAGACTTTGGGTTTAAGACTTTTCCTTCTCTCTTGCACCCACAATGATGTGTGACGTCCTCCGTGAAGTTAAATACATCAGGAGAGGATAATCTCATTCTGAAGTGTAAAGCTCCCTTGGGAGTTTCTCCTGAGACCCCCAGAGGACCAGAAGCTCATTTAAGAGTGATGATCCTTTACTGCCTCAGTGCTGGAGATTGGAGAATGTTGGAAATTATTACTGAAATTTTGTACCGCAGATTCAACCGTTCTGCCAATACATAGAGCTAATAAACTGGAGGGAAAAAATAAGATGCAAAGGGAAAACAGCTACATCAAATAAAAATTATAAATTATAAATAATATCTATTAAATATTGCAACTGTCTCCTAGAAAGCAGAAAGATTAGATGGAGAGCAATTTAAGACTGCTGTGAGGGGAAAATAAAACTCTAGAGAAAAATATGCAATCAAAAGTCAATCACTATAGTTATAGATGACCAAGACACGCAATTTATTTTTATTATTATTATTATTATTATTATTATATTATTATTATTGATTAAGTATTGACTATTAAATGTTAGAAATTAAATATTAAAAGTATGAACAACTATTTAAAAAAAATAATTTATACAATTACACAATTGTTATACACAAAAACATTATACACAAAGTTGTATAATGACATGGGTATGACTTAGTTATACTTTATTAAGGTGATTTACAGGGTTACACCTTATGTCCCTATAATTTAAAACGCCTGAAAATCATACTTAATGAGGTATTTTCATTTTCAAATTTTGCCACAGGTTTTCTGTGAGGGTTGGGTTTAGGGGTAGGGGTGGATAGGGCCATATCATAAGTGGTTGTCACTGTTTAAAATCCCTTACGCCTATGGAGTGTCCCTGTAAACTATCTGTACAAGTGTATGTGTGTGCGTGCGTGCGTGTGTGAATAATCAGTCAGAAGGAACAGAATCTTTCTTCTCTCCAAGCTTCTGGAAGAGCTTCTGCAACCATCGACATCTTGAACTGGACACGATGAGATCTCACCTTCGCCATTACACAAAAGAGCTGTTAGTGGAAGAGATGAGAGTGTAAAACGTGGCAGAGCTGCTGTGAACAGCTGTGTGGACTCGTGTGCCAGACTCCATGCAGCTTTCATATCATCATTTGGTTAAAGTCATCCTGCTTCCAATTATCAGCTAAATGTCATAGTCACACCATCCATCCACAGAGGAGAAGATAAAAAGCACAAACGCAGAACTGAATGGATGTGACGGATGTATGTGAGCATCTGTGAGGAAAACCACAGTCAACAAGCGTAAGAAAAGCACTGAAATGTGATACATTCTATATACAGCATAATTCACTTACATTGTAAAAAGCAATTAGTTACTTTACTTTAAAAAAAGTGAGTAAACCCATTGCCTTAAAAGTGACTAGTTGACTTTACTTAAAAAGGTGAATAAACCTGTTGTAACTTGGAAGTGTTAAGTTGAAAACTAAACAGCTAAGTCAGCTAAGCGTTTTTCACCGCCAGACTCTGTGATCAATTGATATTGTCTTGAAATAAATTATTATTTAGGGCTGTTTAATTATTCATTTATTATTTATGTACAATAATTAAATAAAACATAAAATATTGAATAAATAAAACATATAATGAAGAAGTAAAATAATCAACAAAGAAAATGTAAATGAAAACGTAAATGTAAATGAAGAAGCTTATTTATTGGCTGTCTTAGTCATATCACTTTAAAATAACAAACACTGTACATCTCTCTATATTTAGGCTAAAACACTGCTCAACTAATTAAATAATTCATTTATTTATGTTTGTAATTTCATTTTAGTTGTCTTTTATTTCTTTTGTTTTAATTTCCAAAATGAATCCTCATTGCACTTAAGTTTACAATGATAATAAAGCTTGTCACGAAGTTTTAATGATTTATGAAGGAATTATAATGCTTTGTTTCATTATTTCATCTTTATTTACAAGTAGCAGGGTATTTACAGCTACAGTATATTTATGTCCATTTGCAACCCGTCCCTTTGTGCCCCCTGGCATCATTGTCACAAACTGCTGTTACACCTAAACACATTTTCATAATACCTTTGTCCCGCAGCAGCGTCACACACGGCTGTAGTGGTTATTTTGAACTATCACTCACTGTATAGTAGTGCTGCATAATTCTGGCTAAAATGAGAATCACGTTTTTTTTTTGCTTAAAATCAAGATCACAATTTTCTCACAATTCTGTAGATGTAAAATAAAGGTTAATATGAGTAATATGAGACAATGTAGTTCTACTGTTGGTTAAAATGTTAAATTTTGTAGACTTTGAATGGTGGACTTCAAATCAACAGACTTTAAAAATGTCCTGGTTTTTAATTCACAGCAAAGTGATGACATCAGAGTATTCATTCATTTTTCATTCATTTTCTTTTCGGCTTAGTCCCTTTATTAATGTGGGGTCGCCACAGCTGAATGAACTGCCAACTTATCCAGCATATGTTTTACACAGCGGATGCCCTTCCAGCTGTAACCCATCACTGGGAAACACCCATACACACTACAGACAATTTAGCTTACCCAATTCACCTATACCGCATGTCTTTGGATTTGTGGGGGAAACCGGAGCACCCGGAGGAAACCCACGCCAACACAGGGAGAACATGCAAACTCCACACAGAAACGCCAACTGACCCAGCCGAGGCTCGAACCAGCAACCTTCTTGCTGGGAGGCGAACGTGCTACCCACTGCGCCACCGTATTATGTTTGAGACATAAGCTTGTCATTTGTCACTGACAACATTATTTAACCATTTTTACACTGGTAAAATGAAACATTTGTCATTATTAGATTCCCTCTTGCATTATATTCAATGTTATATAAGCTAGAGTAGTTATACTGACACTGTTAAACATTTATTTTCATGCACAACACACTGTGTTCGCTATGAAAGAAAAAACATATCAAATGCTTGTCGTAATCATGACTCTAAAATGCGATAGGATCATTTAAATGATGTGTGCGCCGGTTTCACTTTCACTGCCGAGTGCGGTTCATGTCATGGCTGCTGTCACTCTGAGGAAAAAAACACACACATGCAAATTATACTTCCCGTGCGGCTCCCAAACGATCGCTCTGTGCAACAAACTGAACGTTATTTACAACTTTATTACCTGTTATTCACAGTCTATGCAGGTTCTGTTCACTAAAGTAGACATCATTGGCGTGCACGTATACGTCCTCTCGGTAGTAAACAAAGAGTGGGTCAGCTCACGTGTGATTACATGAAGACAGAAATGATATTTTTCTGGTGAATTACACCTTACAAATACAGCATGTGACACTTAACACCATTTGAAGGTGTCCATGTTGCTGAGCAACGTATATAAAACAATGTGAAGACTTGTGCGACCGACTTTATGCTTCTCTCCTGAACTTAAAAAAAATTGGCTGAATTGTATAAAATCTGGATTAAGATCATGTGGGGGGTCGAATGGAGATCGCGATCTTTTTTCGATTAATCGTGCAGCCCTACTGTATAGATATATATCTCCATATAGGTGAGTGGGCTTGACAAACCACCTATACACTCCTTCCTCTCTTATGCACCAGGCACTTTGTTAGAAACACTTCTATGTTTCTGTTTGTACAGATAGCCCTTTTATACTTCGTACTTTTTTCTACAGCCACATACTCTGAAATCTTCAAAAATATCGAAAGTCTTTAAATATTTCATACTTGCTTTTATTTTCTATTGCATTTATATTTTAAATTCTTATTATTTTAAGGTCACAAATGGTTGTGTAAGCATTTAACTGCATATAATTCTGTATGACTCTGTATGTGACAAATAATATTTGTATTTGAATCAGACTACAATTTGTAAGTATACCCAGCACTCATAATCAGCTTACAAACATGGCAAACACAATATTTGTGGTAAATACAATTACAAATAATGACACTGCTAACAAAAACTCATTTATTAACTTAATATAGGTATCCCACACCTCAGTGAATGACATATGCTGCTTTAAAAAAAATATATATATATATATATTTATCTTTTAGTCAGCATGAATATTCTGCCCAACGTTTGGAGGAAGACAACTTTAAGGAAGCCATGACGCCTTGATAGGCATCTCACTAGATTCTGGAAAACAGCCACAGACGTGAATGATTTCTACAAGCCCAATAAGTAGCTACTCAATCAGCAGATGGATGGAGTTATCTCAGTGTGACTGAGTGGATCTTGTTTTCCATTTGTTTTCAGGAGACGTTTTTAATTTTGGGAGGTTGTGCAGGTCTAATAAGAGGATGATTAGAGAGGACG
The DNA here is from genome assembly GCA_903798115.1 of Danio jaintianensis. Taxonomy (NCBI): domain Eukaryota; kingdom Metazoa; phylum Chordata; class Actinopteri; order Cypriniformes; family Danionidae; genus Danio; species Danio jaintianensis. The sequence goes on along the minus strand of CAIGQV010003909.1, from coordinate 7,638,663 downwards.
GGACGAATCAGTCAGACCTGAGACACTTTAATGAAAGTAAAGATCTACAGCACAAGCCAATATCTTCCACTCACTGAGGAAAAGAGCTGAGAGAAAAAAAAAAAAAAAAAACTTGCTGTCTTCAACAACTAAAGTTGGACTATTCAGCAGAGTCTAAATTGTTATTGGCCGGTTTAAGATTGCTGAAATCAAGCAGACACATATAATTTCGTAACAGCATACACTGAAAAAAATTATTCATTGGATTTACTATATTTTTTAAGGTAATTGGTTGCAAACAATTTATATGGCTTAAATTTAAACAAACAAATTCAATTTAGTAATGTTCAACTAAATTTATTTAAATTCAGCCCATATAAATTGTTTGCAACCACTTACCTTAAACAAAATATAGTAAATTCAATGAATCTTTTTTTTGTCCAGTGTAAAGGGTTATGCTATTATTATTATTTATTTATTTATTTATTTTATTTATTTATTTTTATTTTATTTTTTGAACTTGTTATTCCTTTTTTTTAACCATCAAATAAAAAAAACACACAAATCCCAGGTTCCACATATTAAGCAACACAACTCTTTTTAACATTGAAAATAGTAATAATAAAACAATATTAATACATTAGTATTTAAATCTAAAACATATATATTGCTGAAGGATGATGTGAGTCTGAAGCCTTGAGTAATTATGCTGAAAATTCAGCATTGCATCAGGAATAAAGTACATTTTACAATATATTAAAACAGAAAACTATAGATTACTATTTGTAACAGCAGGATAAATTGAAATGAAATTGCAATCGCGATTAATCAAAACCTGCAATTGGCATGCACTTGTCAGGGAAGCAGGGATGTGCGATTCATTTATGTACAGTTGAAGTCAAAATTATTAGACGTTAATAAAAATTATTCTTTGTTTTTCAAATATTTCCCAAATGATGTTTAACAGAGCAAGGACTTTTTCACAGCATTTTCTATAATAAGTTTTTAATTTTTTTACAACCATTTCAAGGTCAATTTTATTAGCCAACTTAAGCAATATATTTATCCATTGCCTACAGAACAAACCATTGTTATACACGACTTGCCTAATTACCCTAACTTCCCTAGTTAACCTAATTAACCTAGTTAAGCCTTTAAATGTCACTTTAAGCTGAAAAGTAGTATCTTGAAAAAGATCTAGTAAAATATTATGTACTGTCATCATGGCAAAGATAAAAGAAATCATTTATTAGAATCTAGTTATTAAAAATATAATGTTTAGAAATGTGTTGAAAAAATCTTCTCTTTGTTAAACAGAAATTGGAGAAAAAAATATACAGGGGGGCTAATAATTCAGGAGGGCTAATAATTCTGGCTTCAACTGTACACTCCAATATATTTTAAATATATTTATGTTCCCACAAATTCAAAACGTGAAGACTCATAAAAGTCTTTTATGCCAAAGAGATGAATTTATATTCCACTTTCAGTTATAATAAACTTTTTCAGTGTCTGGTTTTAGGTTAAAAAGAGGTTTTTGATTAAAACAACAAACAAAACAATTATTAATAGATTCATACCTGCATCAACCAAAAATTCTAAATGTGTTACTTAAAAGTGCTTAATAAAAAACTACACAGATGGCTGTAAATAGAGTCTTGTTTACATACTTGGATGTGATTTGTTCAGAAGCGAGTTCCGGACTTATTTTGTAACAGACAGAGGAGATTTAAGAACCCAGAACTCACAAATACACTCAAGAGAATAAAGAGGAGAGGAAATAACAACAGAGCAGGAGGACAGAGATGTGCTCCTGCCAGCAGAGAGATATCAATCAGGCCTTCATCCAGGACCTGGCAGGAGCCGCTGGACGTACACACACACACACACGCAAACACACACACACACACACACACACAATCACAGGAGAGATTCGGACAGCCTCTTACAAAAAGTAGTTTGTAAAGAGTTGTGCTTAAAAACTTGACTTTGAGCTCACTTTTCCCACTGAATGCACGAGAATACTAAAAATCACACACTCAAAAAATAATTTTGCTGCTTGTTCAAACTACTTTTTTTTTTTAAATGAGCTGAAGCAACACAATTCTTGAGTTTTTTTTGGGACAACTACTTGTTTTATGTTCAATCCACTTAAATTTGTTAAGTATGGAGCTTATAATATGCCAAAACAATCTGAATTTGAATTGTGTTGATTTGAATTATTAACAATTGTAATTTATTCATTCATTCATTTTCTTTTCGGCTTAGTCCCTTTATTAATCTGGGGTCGCCACAGCAGAATTAACAGCCAACTTATCCAGCATATGTTTTACACAGTGGACGCCCTTACAGCTGCAACCCATCACTGGGAAACACCCATACACTCCCATGCACACACATACACTACGGACAATTTAGCTTACCCAATTTACCTATAGTGCATGTCTTTGGACTTGTGGGGGAAACCGGAGCACCCGGAGGAAACCCACGCCAACACGGGGAGAACATGCAACCTCCACACAGAAATGCCAACTGATCCAGCCAAGGCTCGAACCAGTGACCTTCTTGCTGTGAGGCGACAGTGCTACCCACTGCACCACTGCTCCGCCCAATAGTAATTTAATAAAACGGAATAATATATGCCTTTAATAATGGTTTTGAATTTCTTCATTTGAATTTGAATTTCTTAACATGAATATTGAACATCTGAAATTTAAGACAACACAATGTATAGACATTATAGACATATTTTTGAACTTCAGATTTTTTTGTTCTGAATTCATAGACTGCAGATATCCAGCTTGTAACAACTACAGTTTCAAGTTTTAGAGAGGATTCAGAAAATTCAGAAAATCAAATTCATTCATTCATCCATTTTCCTTCGGCTTAGTCCCTTTATTCATCAGTGGTTGCCCCTGCGGAATGAACCAGGAGGTACTTTTTTGCAGTTTTTGTTTTCGCGAATCCACCAGAGGCTGCTTTGTACGCTTTTTGACATCTCAAATTTCTCTCATGAGTGCAGTTTGCGCCTGCTGTTCTCAACATAGACTCACTGTCGACTGTCGACTGACTGACCGATCAACTGATCCACCCTCCTCCTTCCCTAAACCCAACCAATAGAGTTTTCAAAAGCACTGATTGACCAGCGCCCACCCACTTCTCTAAACCCAACCGACAGTTTTAAAAAGCAATCCAGAAAAAGAAAAGCCCTCACCTGATTTTTTTTACCACATTTTCAGATTTTACCACATTTTCAGATTTTACCACATTTTCACCCTGTTATTTACTTGTTTATTATTTTTTTTGGATTTTGTTTATGTCTTAGCCGCTTTCTGAAACCGTTCTTCGCTGGACTCTAACCCTGTCGTCGTGGTCACCTCCTCTCTGCATCTCAAGTCCGCCGAAGTATGCAACAAGCTATACTGGACAAACGGGTAACAGCAGAAAAGCCGTCCATACGGAGATAAGTGGTCAGCTGGTAAGCACGAAAAGGAACGGCATCACAAAGTCAAATGCTATATGAAAGCCTTACAATGTATATCACACTGTAACATTATTCTCAGAAAGAGGTTGGATATCAAAAATCAACTAGATCATTCCTTGGTCATTACTTGAATAGAGATGAGACTTTGCTATTAGAACAAATTGGTTAAAATCATTATTTATTGCAAGATCAGTGGAAACAGATTTAATTGCTATGTTTCCATCCAAATGTGCTAATTAAACATGGACAAAACCGGAATACTGCTCAAAACATTTGTGAATAAAGCACTGTTTCCATCGAGTCAAAGAGAACAAAATCATCACTTACTGATAGACTGGCGCTAAATATCAAAAAGAAAAATGGAATTTGCTGCGGTAGGAGAAGCCACTGTGGGCCTTTTTCTTATATAAAGAAATTAATTGTGAAGACAAAAAGCAATGAACGCAGTCATAACTGGCTTTTAGAGGTTTCAAGACTGAAATTTCGGACCACAGGTGCTCAAGATAGTTCTGGGAGGGAATATCAAACCACTTTAATGACGGACTTTGGCTAAAGCATTTTTGAATGACCAAAATAACATTTTAAATGCTGTACAATGTGGTCGACTGCTGGTTTGTTCATTAATACCATCCCATAACACCCAAGTCTCGACAGAAAAGCAGACTGTCATTGCACTGTATAAATTGGCTACATGCGTCTGTTAAAACAAAATCACATGACTTTTGTTTGATGCACAGTTATTCTGTAAATGTGTTTGCGTCAAGGGTTTATGTACATTTTCTGTAATCAGATAATACATTCATCCTATTCAGTTGTGCACAGACATTTTAAGTTGTGCGCAGACATTTAAAAATTGGGTAACACTTTAGAATAATGTCCGTTAGTTAATGTATTTATTAACATTAACTAAATATGAATAATCTTGTAAAGCATTTATTAAACATAGTTCAACATTAACTAATGCATTATTAAAATCCAAAGTTGTGCTTGTGAACATTAGTTAATGCACTGTGAGTTAACATGAACTAATGTTATTTAACTTAAATAACATTAACTAATGTTAACAAACATGAATAAATACCGTAATAAATGTATAATGTACTAATAGTTTGTTGATATTAGTAAATACATTAACTAATGGACATATATTTTAAAGCGTTACCAAAAATTGTATGCGCATATTGGCATTTCCATTAAGCATTTTTTATTTGATGTGCATAAAAATAGGTAGATGGAAACATTCAATGTAGCTAATGACTCCACCATGAGCGATTTCAGCATGGAATGTATCTGAAGAGGATGTGTGTCTAATGTTTGCACATGAAGTCAATAGTTTGCTCTCCAAGTATCAAAACTGGAGAATTGCAGAGATTTAAATCATGGGGTCAGAAAGCAGCAAAAATATCAATCAGCACCAGTTGTCTGAGGGTTTCACGAAAGAAAAAAAAAGAAAAAAAAAGTCTGCTCTCACTCAAAAACAAACTCTGGCATATTCAGATGCCAAGGACTACTAGAGCTTCAAACAGCAGCAGGTTCGATGGGCAGAGGAACGTTTAAAAAAATAGATATTTTATTTGGCAGCAAGCTCACAAGATTTTTGCACAGATGGATAAAAATCACCCCATGCCCATGGTTAAATATACTGCTGGATCTTTAATGTTTTGGGTCTAGTTTTGTGCCAGAATCTCTGGACATCTTGTTTAGATTCACAACGTTCTATCAAACATCAACAGATAAAAAATGACAGACATGACTGCCTCTGTTAAAAACCTTAAGGGCAGGACACACCAAGCCAAACGTAAGCATTAACAAAGCAGCGTTGAGTAGCGTTATCACAGTAATTGTCACTTAGCACAGAGGGATTCGCTCCTGCAAATATGTCTGATTATCTAAGAATCCATATCATTTGCAAATATTTGAGAAATGTAGCAAAATTACAGCCGGCCTCTTTGTGTTCCTTCTTGACCTCAAGGTTGGGTTGATTGCGGACTTTGGGGGGGCTGAGTAGAATTATGGGGGGGATTTTTTTTTTTTACGTACATGAAATTACATACAATTTTTATTGAGGAAAGATCTCAGGGGAAAATGTCTCTAGCTCAAACAGTGTAGTACAGATGAAGTTTTCAATTTTGCTAATTTAACTGCTAGTTGCTAGGCAACCATACATCCCGTCCATCCCAAAATTCCACAAAATGCAATTAGCCACAGACTCTTCACGCATATAAAGTTTGGTGAGTGTTCATAATAGGGTTCAAACGATATATAGCTGTTCAAAGTGGGGAAGCATATTATGAATGCAGCAGAAGAGAAGCAAAATTAATCTAAATTAATCATACAAATACATTCGATATCTCACATCACAAAACGCTCATTATCTAACACCGTAAACACTATTGCTATACATAGCATTGATAGCACTGATGATGACATACAGGCACAAATATGGACATGAACTAAACCCTGCTGATGCAATGCACACAAAATATGAGGATGAGCAAGTGTTGTATGTGTATCTTCTCACTGCTATATATAGACAAACAGAGCTTACGCTGAGCTCCAGAACAAACACATTCCTCAACGAGAGCATGTTTTAAACATACTGACCCTACTACACACTCCCATGTCCACATATTGGAATAACCATACAAATGGAATTTACTGATGGTTAAGATGCACTATATATAATTATGTTTTCTTCATTTTGCATAATGTTTAAACAGAACCAGTTGTCCAGTTGCAATTTGTGGGCTTAAAGGAATAGTTCACCCCAAAATTAAAATGATCACATAATTTACTCACCTTCAAGCCATCTTCGGTGTATAACTTTATACACAGTCTGAGTAGTTTTTTTCATTTTATCCTGACTCTTCCATGCTGTATAATGATGTTGGATAGTGGCTTTTATTGCGAAGCTTCAAAAAGCGAATATATCTGTTGTAAAACTAACCCATATGCTGGCAGGGGGTTAACAAGCCATTGAAATGATTGGGTTCTAGGTTTCATAACACAGTGTTTTCTGCGCAGTGACTATAACCAGAAGGAAAGTGAATCCAGCGCTCAGCCTTTTTAAACTTATATTTTCAGCCATCAAAAAAAACAAAAAATGACATTTCCGGCTTATAATTTTGATTCATGACAGACACAGAAAGGTCATGATGTATATGTCAAGTTGTCATAAAGACATCTCAAACAATATCACCTTCGCAATTAATGGCATAATTGAGCTAATGACACTTAATGACAGTTGTCAAAAGCATGCATAAAATCTTAATGTGTCATGTCATGATTATAAAGGTGTCATGACAGTCGTATGCACTACAAAAGTTTTGGTCTTAATTGTTTATAGTTCAAATTTCTAAAATCACTTAAATCAAGATGCATTTTCTAGACAAGTAAAACATATTGTCTTGTTTTCATACATAATAAGTCAAAATTAAGTGTGTTTTTCCTTAAAACAAGCAAAATAATCTGCCAATGGTGTAAGCAAAAGAATCTTGTTTTCGCTTTAAAATAACATTATTTAACCTGTTTTAAGGAAAAACTCACTTAATTTTGACTTATGATTCCTGAAAACTAAACAATATTTTACCTATCTAGAAAATGTTTCTTGATTTAAGAATTTTTAGATACTTGGACTGGAAACAAGACAAAACTAAGCAAGAAAAGCATTTTTTGTTCATTGGGAACACCCCCTTCAATTAAAGTGTTACCCAAAAGGTTTATGGCTGGATATTGAGGACACCAACAAATCTGGAATTGCATTCTCAATTAAAACAATGAAATTGAAAACATTCTAGACTACTAAAGAAAAAATATATATAATTTTTTGCTTGTACCTTACATTATGACACTTACATGCTGTACAGGAATATGTTTTGCTTCCATAACTTGTATTATATGGTCATTGTAACTGCATTCTAATAGGTTTCATAAAGCAATGGATGTTTTTGGACTATTTCTGTTTGCTTTTTGCACAGTAACTGGCATACACAATAATATCAGCTTGCATATCATTAAAACAACAATCAATTATCTTAGCCAACATATATCTCTAGAGTACAGTTATGCATACAGATTATACACGTTTTATTTGTCCTGAGTGTTTCACCAGCAGAAAGACAATAATACAAAATTAAGACATTTTATTATAAATTAATGTGCCTAGGAAATGATTCCATAACACTTTACAATAAGGTTGTATTAGTGAATGTATTTACTAACATGAACAAACAATAAACAATACATTTATTACAGTATCTATTCGTCATTGTTAACTTTAGTTATCAAAATAAAGTGTTTATTCTTAGTTCACGTTAACTCACAGTGCATTAACTAATGTTAACAAGCATGAATTTGGATTTGAATAATGCATTAGTAAATGTTGAACGGTGATTAATAAACGCTGTGCAAGTACTGTTCAATATTAGTATGAACTAAATGAACTGACATTTACTAATACTAATAACTTTGAAATCCAAATCCTCTAAAGGATTGTAAGGCTGCATTAATTAGGGCAACTGGAGTCACGAATACTTCCCAATAGACATTATAATTTGAATGGCATATACGCTAATGTTTAATTAATGTAAAAGTCTGTGTTTCTTTATCTTGAGGTCTCCATAATCCTGGACCGGGTCGTATCCTGAGCAGATATTGTGGTGGTCATGGAGGAATGGAGAGCATGAGACAGATTCCTGAAAGACCCCAGTGACAGACGAGTCTCCACATTGATCCCGTGGGCCAGCCTGAACACCCGCCGGTGACCTACTCACACCTGCAGCTTCTCCATGATGGACGTCCAGCGTTCTCCAGCCTCCGGCACCTAGACTGCAGCTCTGCACAAGAAGTTTGGCCAGAGGAGAAACGGTCATACCCAACTGAGCCTGGATTCTCTCAAGGTTTTTTCCTTCACTTTCATCAATTGGTGAAGTTTTTTCCTCGCCACTGTCACCACTGGCTTGCTTGGTTTTGGGACTTTTGGGACTTGTGGAGCTGCGCATCGATGGATTTGCTCTTCAGTGTTTGTACTTCCAGCAGTGAAATTTAAATCACACTGAAATGAACTAAACTGAAATTCAACTCTGAAAACTGGACTGACACAGTTTCAATTTACTACAATGTCTATGTTAAGCTGCTTTGACGCAATCTGCATTGTAAAAGCACTATAGAAATAAAGATGAATGAATAAAACCTTATTGTAATGTGTGACCAATGATTCCGATACGCTCCAAAGAACCAAACCTGAATTAAAATACTGGCCACAAAACGCCCTGAAAGACCCCGAGGTTAGACGGACTCTAATATTTCAGATGCCTTGAGATATATTTAAAATAGGTCACTTTTGATGCCCAGATATATAACGTCTATGATGCTGAGATGAAAGTACACCCAGAAGCTAAGGCCAAATGTATTACCGCAGCAATTGAGCTCTGATTCCAGTCCAAACACACAGAGGCCTTTAATGAAGAGGATCGTCTCTGATACGCCATCTTTTTAAGCATTTCATATGCGGCAGAACACAGACCGCCGAGATCTCAGCGCATTTGGATTGATCCGAAATGTCAAGTGTTTACATAATCTTATACTGACTCTTTTCCTTGTCCTCCCACAAGCAATTTATCTCGGTCTCTGTTGCCCATCAAAGTCTGTTCTTTACTAGAAACTCAATGTTCCTTCCAAAATAAAGCCACCAAAGCAAGAAAGCAACAGCACTGTGCAGTATGTGCTTCTTCTATCACAACTTTTAATATCAGAGAAAGAATCACAAAATTGTCAGTCCTTGCAACATGAATATTAGTTTATTGCCATTCACTTTTAGCTCAAACCACAATTCAGTATATTCAATACAAATTGCAGCAGGCTTATTTCTGCTTTTTGATGTGCCTATCATTATAAACATTCCTTTATGACCAAAACTTGTAGTATTGAACTATAAGAATGAAGTCAGTGGCTTATACTTAATATAATTAATTTGTGTATTATGAAGACCATATTTATTGTACAGTCAAAATTATTAGCTCTCCTGTGATTTTTCTTTTCTTTTTTATAAATATTTTCTAAATAATGTTTACCAGAGCAAGGAATTATTCACAGTACTTCCTATATTTTTTTCTTCTGGAGAAAGTCTTATTTGTTTTATTTCGGCTAGAACAAAAGCAGTTTTTATTATTATTTTTTTTAGTATATTTTACTAGATATTTTTCAAGACACTAAAGACTTAAAGGTGCTGTATGTAAGTTTTTGACTCTTCTAAAGCATAAAAATACCATAATATGTTTGCAGATATTTAAATGCTAAAGTCAGATATTCTGCTTTGAAAATGTGAGTTACGTGCTGGAACGCTGTCTTTGTTTTGGTTCTTTTAACCTGCCACACTGCCACTTTAGCCAATTAAATTTCAGCACCCTGGGTTGCCTTGTTGGTAAACCACGTATTTTATTCATTCATTCAGAAAGGCTCTCAAAGCATGCGCCCGTGACCGAAACGTGACCTATGGTGGACAGTAGTAGACTCCGATATGAGAAGCAGATTCAGAGTTCCACATGAGGCTATTAATTAGCAAATAATATAAATATTACAAACGTAACTATTAGGTGAGCAGGTTACATTGTAATTCCATGTCCTAACAACACACTACGTGACGAGATACACAGTGATAAGCAATTTGGCTGTTTGCACCAGATGAAACACGACAGAAATTTAAATACAGCCATTCAGAAGCACAGAATATGCACTCACTCACAAAATTGTAAGGTTTATAATTAATTAATACATATTAAACGTCTTTAACATTATTAAATGAACATGCTGAATCACTGATATGTGCTGATATGCTTGCACTGAGTCACAGTTCTGTTCAATTTCAAACGGTTTATTTTATTTTCAAGATCTGAGGTAAACTGTCTGCTGCTGCTTTCAGTAGTTTGCCAATAAATGTGATGTAAAATGACATTCAAACTTGCATTGAATTTAACATTTAACACTTTATTCAGTGTTAAATTAGCATTTAACACTGAATAAAGCACATGAGGTTTACCTGAGGTGATCATTGTCAGTTTTGTTGCTCAGCTCAGCTGCAAGAAATAAAAGCCGTTTCTAATATATCAATTATCAATCAATATCAAGGTGTTGATTAGAACAAAAACTCCTTTTAATATGGAAAATACAGGAACACTCGCTCCTGTTGGTCCTCAATCTGGCAACCTGCGCTTGCGTTTGTTGTATCCATTAATGCAATACCTAGTTTAACCACTGGGTGTCAAACTTACATACTGCACCTTTAACTAAGTTAATTAGTCAAGTTGGGGTAATTAGCCAAGTCATTGTATGACAATGGTTTGTCCTGTAGACAATCGGAAAACTAATTTAAAACATTGATCAATACAGTAGAGCAACGATACTGTAGAAATAAAATACACAGTGAAGTCTAGCAATACTCAGATACACACATTTTATAATCAACTGTAAAATAACACTGTATGGTCTTCATCCTATGTTTATACACAAATACAATGAATCTCTCTTAAAGTTAGAATATGGTTCATGGTTAAATGTTGCAATGACTCCACAAATCATGAGTTTTTTTAAATGTGGCTTCTGGTCAATTATAATACCAGTTCGACACTGCAAATCCTGCGATGTGACTATTGTGGATGCGCATATTGCCATATCGATGCTGACATGATATATTGTGCAGCCTATAAACTATAAAATTGCATTCTGTAAACTATGCAAATACATGTGTCTGTCTTTTTTTTTTTTGTATCACTGCCTCAACAGATACACTTGTTCCTGTTTTGCTTAAGTGGCCCAGAGAGTCCCTTTGGCACTTTTGCCTCATCACAGTCTGCTAGAGCGACGAAAAACAAACTAATTATTTAAACACACAAGCAGACCAAACAAAAATATATATTTAAAACGGCGCCCTATTACTGCAACTACATTTCCCAGCAGGCCTCTGCCTCGATGCACCTTCCTGAGTCAACACATGGATTGCTGAACAAACTCTCTGACCCACGGCAGAGGAAAAGGGAACGAAGAGGGAGAAACTAAATGGAAGGAAGAAACAGACAGTAAAGTTGTACGTAGTAGCCAGCAACACCTGTCGCATCAACAAACACACAGTGTTGTCAAACGCTCGGTTGAGCACTACAGCGGTGTGTGGCTCTTTTATAAACACATGACGCAGTGGTGCATTGCCTGCGCGCGGATATTGTATGTGATAAACGGCCCCAGCGTGCCTTCAACACAAAAACACCATCTGTGGTCCCAGCGAGAGCACACTAACACACACACACACTTTCAGCCAAGAGAGCAACAGGTATCTGTCTGAGCTTGCAGTATAACGTCTGTTATGTTTGAGACTGACCTGAACATCTAAAAATACAATTAAAGAGGCCATATGTGACCCTAGACAACAAAACCACTTAGGGCTGCATGATACTAGGTAAATATGCGATATTGTTGTTGAGTATTGCAATAATGATATTTCTTACGATATAACATTTCTACGGTGGCCAAGAGAGCTTATTGTGCTGTAATTTAAGAAAACACATAAGGGTAAGGGTAGATGTTAATAAAATACAGTTAATGGGTAATTTCATAAATAATTTTATTAATACTTGGTATGATTACTGTTTTTACATTACTGTGATGGTTAAGTTTAGGGTTGGAGTAAGGGTAGACATTAATAACATACAATTAATGGGGTTAGAGATAGGTTTGTAGTAGTAGGGATACAGCTTTGGCCGGAAGTTAACAAGAGTTACTCATATTATTTATTAAATTGCATAACTAATTCTCATTAACTTCCAGTTAAAGCTGTATCCCTTCTTGCAACAAGCATGCTAAAGGCGAGGATTTGTAAACACAAACAGTTGATACTGCTTGGTTTGTGCCTTTTCATATTGAGCACGGGTCACAGTCTGACCAAGATTCTGATAAAGAAGATGATCAATAAGATCGATCGCAACCAACCTCGGAAGTTAAATGTTTCACAGTGGAAAGTTTTTCATCTCCATGACAAAGCAGCAACTAAAGCCTTGTTTTCTTTATTTTTGTGTATGCCTTTGTGTGCCATTTAGTTAATATTTTACATTGTGACATATACATTTGCAGAAATAATATCTGGACTTGGATCAATGCACTCTCAAAGTGCAGATCCGAAGCAGTGCTCTCTGGTAGATAGAATAAATCACTTTTGTGGGAGACAACGGCTTTGTCACTTGGCAGATCATATACATAGTAAAGTAATGTACTGTATAAGACACATCATGCATCTTAAACAGGGAAAGGAAACAAAATAACAAAGCATTACAGTGGATTACAAAGCATCATTTCTTTTTTATTTTTACATTAGATCTATTTAACCAAATGTCACGTTTTTTCTTAAACAAACCACACATTTGCAGGTAAGCTGATAAATGTTGCAAATATACTGTTCTGGATAGGGTTGCACCAGCTGATCGTAAGTTCTTTCTTAAACTGGAACGTAAAGTCCACAGTAGGGGCTTAGTAACTACTAGGTAGTTTGAAACTAAATTTGTTCTCACTTTGGTTGCACCACATGTTCTTAAGGCAAACCGTAGTTAGTAGGTCGTAAGCTCTCTGTAAAGTCATGCGTAGTCCCATCGAATGACGTAATATTCAATAAAAAAGTATTTAAATCGTTAAACTGCTTTAAAATTCAGCAACTAATGCATCTATATATATAACTGTCCTATGAAAATGAAATTATAAATCACATTTTCATAGCACATTAAATTACAGTCAGTCACTAATAACAGACGACGCACATACCTGCATCGCCATGAATGCACGCGACATACACATGAAGTTATCAAAACATTAAACTTGATTTTTTTTTAGATACTACATATGAAAGAGAAAAGAGCAGGGTGAAAAACTCAGTCATGAAGAAATTCTCGTTTTAATTGGTGGACACAATTAACCCAAAACACTTGAAAATTAAACTCTTCTTTCACAAACCGAAACAAATGCGAGATTTGGGATGAGGCTGTGAGTAGCGGGAGATCATTCTCCATTATTATTGTGAGCTCCTTAATGTAAAATAATCTCGCTGTCATCCCTTATCTACTGTTATACATGGGGGGATGCTGCCATAAATATTTAGTTGGAACATAGCGTTACGTTTAAACTAAATTCAGTGGTGCAACAAAAATATTTAGTAGTGTGTAAGTTGTAACATAGTGTCCCTTTAAGTCACAACTAGGCTATGTTTTAACTTACACACTGCTGGTCCAACCGGCCACTGGTGCAAAACGAATCATTGCCTATTGACAGCCATTCAAAAGTATAGAAGGTGTAGGTTTTTTTGTGTTTTTTTTGGCAAGGAACATATAAATTGCTAATGATTCGCTACAGCAGATGTTTTTCTTTTTTGGAAAGCTCTTAAAAGCATGAAATTGTCTTATAATGTTACTTGTCGGATGCGTTTCATGTCAAAGCTCAGGCTAGGGGAGTGTTTGAGACTGTGGACCATTCATTTTATTTTTCTTCCAATTTACTTTTTTTTCCCAGGTGACAATCCATTAGAAAAGTAATAGTACATCTCTATTCAATTTGTTTCAAGATTTGAGGCATCATTCAAGTCCGTAATTGCAGCAAGCACTATTAGAACTCCTATTTGAATGTAAGATTGATGCAATTTTAGACATTAAAATCGACATTCAAAGGCAATGGTAAAAAAAAAAAGAAAATTTTTACTTTTGAGGTAAATTCATTCAGCAAGGATTCATTACGTTCATCAAAACTGACATTAAAGAATGATTATTGCAAAAAATATTGAAAAATTAATTAGGGTTTCCATTAAGTGAAGTTTATTCATAAACTAATTTCGAGAGGAGCACGTGCTTATGATTGATAGCAGCTGGTCCCGCATTAGCTAATGCATGATCCACCAATCAGATGATTCCTAAATCACTATAAATAACCAGAGTATCTTACCTTAGCCATCTTCGTCTTGAAGAACGCTTCCTGCTACAAAAATGCTCCAGCTACAAAAAGCTTCTACAGCATCGCACCATTTAGCCTGTCGATATGGAAAGAACCAACCAAACAAACAACTTCAGCCAGAGCAGCGCTCTCCCCGAGACTTCAGCTGCGGCTCAGCACCATCCAGCCCCGGCAGGACGACAATCGAGCCAGAGGTCCCGCAAGACACCGGTCGGCCCACCAGCTTTTCTACCATTTAACCATAACGCTGTCAATATAATCTCCTTCTCCATATACTTCAAACACCCTCACCCAACGCATCTGCCGTGTTTTCAACTCAGATCTCCAGCAAGATCACCGTCCACGAACTCCGTCTAAACTCTCAAGACGCTGGCGATCCAAGCCACTGCAATGAAGCCGAACTCTCACCGCTCTCCTAGCGGTCCACCCGCGGTAACGTACATAGCATGCTTTAAGGGAAAGCCTCCCAAAAATAACTACTCTCCAACAAAGAACATTTTATAAACCTTTTGAAAGACGAGACTCGCGTAACTAGAATGATTTCAACAAAAGAAACTCACCTCTCAAGCCTCCTGCCTGTCCACAGATCCATAACATTCTAACAGCTTGAAGTAATTTGACTGCAAGGGTCCAGGCAATCCAATCCGTAAAACATTAGTCCACAGCATATTCATACGTCGATAACATCCATGGAATGCACTGCTATCATCCAAACTAGTCGCTGGAGTCCGTTCAGTAGAGTAGCGTCTTCAGACATAAACACTAGCGATTTTTGGTCAACAAAATGGCCGCCGACCTTTTGCACTTTTGATTGACAGCTCATTGAGCCAATAGCTGAAAGAAGTGTCACCATCCAAGGGAGCGCCCTCTCTTCACAGTCATGAATGGACCCAGTTGCAAAAGACCTTGTGAATGAATTGGGCCAGATATGCTCGTGATTTTAATCATGTTAAGATTCCAAACATAATGTTATTTAATCATGGATTAAAGTAAAGCCCATAACAAACATTACATTCACAGTTTCTACTAAGTGGTCGTTTTTGTTTTCAAAGTTCAGGGTTTGCTGTTGGCAGTTGACTTTATTTCTAAAAAGTAATATGCCATAGTGACTCTATGCCCATACACAAAGTGTCATATGCAAGTTTATAATGGCAAGTCGGTTGGATGTGAAAACGGCAAAGAAACAAACTTCCCGCTTGACTGCTGTGAATAAGAGGACACTTCTGACAAATGGAGCAATGTTTCATCCACTGACTCTGTGTTAGATACATTTGCATAATAATAATAATAATAATAATAATAATAAAAAAATAAAAAAATAAAAAAATTATAATTCACTAAGGGGTTAAACTCCACTCCACTATCACTTCACCTACTCCGTCTTCAAGAGGTACTTCCAGGACCACCAGCCAAGCCACACCCCATATCCTCAGCTCTCCATCCTTCTGCCATCCTGTGAGGGGACGAATGCCCACCTCTACCATCCTTGCACACCATGCATTAACAAAAGGCGCTTCCATTCACAGTTGCTCATGCCCTTATTAAGAAGCCTTGCACGGATATCAGCTAAAACAATTCATTGTCTGCCGTACATGTACTATGTTGTAAAAATGTTTTATTTCTGATTCTCTCTTGTTTCTCATTTCAGAGATCATGGCAACCGGCTCCAGAAGCTGACCCTCATCCAACCTATTACACTCCACATCCATTCTAAATGCATTTACACTCTACGCAAAGGACACATTTCCACTCACACAGCCCACACCCTCGATGCCATGTTCACATTAGCCTTTTTTGTATTTTGAGATGTTCTGAACTAACATCAAATTTCAATCCCACAATCCACATCTCCCCCATCCCCCCATATCTGATCTAACTTTGCAGGATAAAGAAACTCTCTTTCTTTATTAAGCAAAACAGATCAATTACGCAAAGGACATTCTATATACATTTTTGACATCCCCTCCCCCACACACCCATTCCAAACCCTCTTAGCATTCTTACACCTCAGGAGAGCAATACCAGCTCAGGGAAGCCCAGCTGATCCTCTCCAGCCGACTTCCACCCACATGCGTTTCTAGGCATAAGTACAATTCTGCCATTTTCCCCATTCCCCCTCCTATTAACACAGGAGCTCCTTCACTACCCTTCCCTTTTTCTTCCTTTAACTTTTTCCCTCCAAACTCAAACTATCCCATACTTCCGTTTACTCTCGTTCACCACAGCTCCGACCCATTTAGGGGTTGCCCTGAGTTTCAATTGCTGCAGCAGCGACGCTCTATATGAACTCATATACATTTACATTTCCAAATACCAATATCGTCACACTCCCCCGCACTAATACAGCAGTAAATGCTTATGCGGGAGCGCTCATTGCCTCCATACTGACCCACTGCACCTCTGCAGCAGCAGAGACGCTCCGTTGAACTACACTCACTCATAGCACCATTGCAACTGCAGTGACGCTCTAGCTAAGCCCTTATTCACTTTCATCTCTACACATCACTACTGATAGTATTTAATGTTTCTGCGGGAGCTCTCATAACTTTCCAACACCGACCACCACTGCACCTCTGCAACTGCAGAGGCGCTCTGCTGAGCTACACTCACCCATAGCACCACTGCAACTGCAGTGACGCTC
>CAIGQV010003909.1:7596087-7609093 GCA_903798115.1 Danio jaintianensis | reverse complement strand
CTCTACTCTGCTCTGATTGGTCAGATGAATTAAAGAATTAGAATTTTCAATTAGAATTCAATTGGAATTTTTAATAATTTAGTCCAAATATCTACACTTCAAAGCGAAAACAAGATTTTTTACTTCCCCCACTGGCAAATAAAATTGACTTGTTTTAAGGAAAAACTCTTAATTTTGAATTTCTTCTGAAGTTGAAAACAAAACAATATTTTTACTTGATATAAGAATTTTTTTTGATATTTAGTGTAGAAACGAGACAAAGCAAAGTAAGAAATGCTTTTTTTTTTACATTGTGATTAGTCAATTTCTGTAACGGAATACTGCTAGTCTCCCCCCTAAAAAAGTCAAAATAGTGCTATTCTAACTACCTAGTGAAACTGTATTCATATCGCAATATTTATCGCAGAATAATAAAATATCCAATATCGTGCAGCCCTAATATGTATATTGCAACATTCACATTTTGATAATTATGATATATTGCACAACCCTAAACAGCATCTTTGCAACATGTTGACAAAACAAACCAAATTCTTCCAGGGTTCATCTACAACTACTACTGTTAGAGAGTCAAACTACACAATGTCCAATAAAGACTGGATGTGTGCAAATGTGTTATAAACCTGCACTGGTTTGTGCATGAAGTAAGAGTGGAATTGCAGATGCCTCATTTCAAGCCTTTCAATCACTAGACTCAACTTCATTTATAATGCAATTTGATCTTTATAAATCTGCAGACCTTGTACATGAACACTCTAAACACAAATCTGAATTTAATATGGACATATGCAACCTCTGGGTAAAAATGATATATAAAATATCATATAAAATATACAGCTGAAGTCAGAATTTTTAGCCCTCCTGAATTATTAGCCCCCCTGTATATTTTTCCCCCAATTTCTGTTTAACGGAGAGAAGATTTTTTCAACACATTTCTATACATAATAGTTTTAATAACTCATTTCTACTAGCAGATTTCTTTTATCTTTGCCATGATGACAGTACATAATATTTTACTAGATATTTTTCAAGATATTAGTATTCAGTTTAAAGTGACATTTAAAGGCTTAACTGGGTTAATTAGGCAAATTATGATAATTAGGCAAATCATTGTATAACAGTGGTTTGTTCTGTAGACAATCGGGGGAAAAAACCCTAAAATGGTTTTTAAAAAAATTAAAAACTGCTTTTATTCTAGACAAAATAATACAAACAAGAATTTCTCCAGAAGAAAAAATATTATAGGAAATACTGTGAAAAATTCCTTGCATAATTTGGGAAATATTTGAAGAAGGAAAAAAAATTCACAGGAGGGCTAATAATTTTGACTTGTACACTCTAAACACAAATTTAAACTAAATATAGACAAATGCAACCACTGGGTAAAAATGTAATATAAGATATCATATAAAATATAAATTTCATATAAAGTAACTAACTATGACAAGGACTCCAGGCACTTATCAGATGGTGGAGACAACACTATTGCTCACCTGATAACTATCTGTAAAAGACAGACTGTGTCGGAGAGCCGATGTATCTCTCCATCTTCATTTACACTCCAAAAACAGAGTTTTAAAACAGCAGAACGCCAGAAGATTTCAGCCTGCCATCCATTCGGTGGCCAGAGAATCATGCTGATTCCCAGCATGCCCTCAAACGTTTCTTTGGGCGATTACAAAAGTGCCACAATAAAGCAGGAGAAATCCATAACCGAGAGCTTAGCCCCATGGCCACAATAGCACAGCATGCAGACAAGTGCTAAACAGCAAAAACAACACACACTGAAAAAAATGATTCGTTGGATTTACTCAATTTTTTTAAGGTTGCAAACAATTTATATGGGCTGAATTTAAGCAAACAAATTAGCTTGAACATTACTAAATTTAATTTGTTTGTTTAAATTCAGCCCATATAAGTTGTTTGCAACCACTTACCTTAAAAAAAAAAAAGTAAATCCAATGAATCATTTTTTCTTCAGTGCACACCAAACAGAAATGAACACTAAAATAGAAACACATGTATTTGCTAATGCTAGAAGAAATTAAATTATTTGTTAACACTGGAACTAAATGAAATATGTAACTACTAGAATGGTGTAAGACCTCATATGGCCACATCATATTTACATTCAAAGTTACTACTTGGACTTTAGAATTAAGCTTTGAATGTCTGTCATCATATTTTATAAAATCAAAACCCTAAAAATAAAAAAAATTTGGTAATACGGCTTATAATTGTGAATGAGTTATTAGACCGCCCGCAAAGCTCTATACATTTTTCCGGCAAGAACACCATACCTTATATGTTGTTTTGAAAGACACGTCTGAAGAAAAGTTATGTTTTTGCTATATCAGAAATTTTTTGTTAACAGGAAGTCAGGCTATTGTTGTTTTTCGGTTTTATAAGAACAATATCAATTTATTATTTTTATTTTTTTTTAAGGTTAAAATGACAACCACAGGGGCGACATGGTGGCGCAGTGGGTAGCATGTTCGCCTCACAGCAAGAAGGTCGCTGGTTCGAGCCCCGGCTGGGTCAGTTGGCATTTCTGTGTGGAGTTTGCATGTTCTCCCCGTGTTCGTGTGGGTTTCCTCCGGGTGCTCCGGTTTCCACCACAAGTCCAAAGACATGTGGTATAGGTGAATTGGGTAAGCTAAAATTGTCCGTAGTGTATGTGTGTGAATGAGTGTGTATGAATGTTTCCCAGTGATGGGTTGCAGCTGGAAGGGCATCCGCTGCGTGAAACATATGCTGAATAAGTTGGCGGTTCATCCCGCTGTGGCGACCCCAGATTAATAAAGGGACTAAGCCGAAAAGAAAATGAATGAATGAATGACAACCACAGTAGTTCTAGTGTTAAACTGTTAAATGTAAGTTCAATGGGAAAATAATAATAAAATAAATTAAATTAAATTAAATTAAAGAGAGAGTGTATGAGTGTTTCCCAGCATTGGGGGTTGTGGAAATACAAATTTATATAATCTAGTTTCAAATTAACAATAATATATTGTGATGGAAATTTTTAATATTGATGATCACATATTGATGATTGACAATCATATATTGATGATTGATGTTGTTGTTTTTGCTAAAGTAAAGATCAAATGCATTATAATCATTGTGGTATTACAGCCATGTGTAATCTACTGGGTGTTTAAGAGTTAAAGAGCTGTAGAGAAATTCTTATCTAAAACATTGTAACATTGTCTTTAATGCCTGTGAGCCCATCCTTTGGATCCTTTTGCTGACAGAGGTTGTCTGTGTAAAATGATCATTCTCTGGAGAATTAAAGCAATTAAAAGACAAACTTGGTCTGACTATTCAATTTCAGTCTTCAAATTAAAATATATTCCTTGTGAACAGGAAGAAAATAATTGGCATTACAACGAAAAAAAACCAAAAACAAATTAAATATATATATATGGGCCGGAATAAGATTCTGACGATATGAAAACGGTATGATAATATTACGGTTTCACGTTTTGCGGTATTGTGATTACTGCTCTAAAATATATTCTTTTTAAATGTCTGGGTAAAAAACAAAAACATTTTTCCCGTTTAAACACAATATTTTATTTTAAGAAACATTTAAAATATTTTGGAACAGTAAATATGTTAGGCTAAATAATTCAAATGAATTATTGACTTCTGCTGTCTTCATTTATTTCAAAAACTGATTTTTTTTTTACAATTTAAAATGGCATCTTTGGATATCTTTTCTGGAGATACTGCTGTCCTAAAAAAAAAAAAAAAAAAAAAAATCTTACACATACCTTAGGAACGGTATTGCAGAAAATTGACAGTTTTAAAACCTTGACTTTACCAAACCGCGATATATATATATATATATATATTCTTTGGTTTTTAAAAATGTAATTTCATTCAAAACTCTAGCGGCCCAAAGACATTAAACCTTTTCCCTTCCTGAGCATTGGCAGATCCCAAAGTAATGTAAACAGAGTCTCAACAACTGTGCCTTTGTCTTTGTGGATTCATTGGGGCCAAAGAAACTCTTTTGACGATTAGATTTGGGCGGGTGAAACTTTAGTGTCTGGACAGGTTCTTTCACCTATCTACCTCATTTAAATGCTCTCCACCACCACCTTAACCGTCACGGTCACACAAGGAAGACGAAGAAGGATAAACTTTAAGGGTATTTATTAGAGTAATGCAACAACAGTAGCAAGGTGAAGCAGGTGAATGGTGTTGTGAAGATCACACATCAGACAGTTCAGTTGGTAAGTTCAGTACTTGGGTAAACACCAACATAAGAATAGTCACTTCCCTTAAACAGGTGTGTTTGCATCCACAGGAGGAAGAGAATATCCACAGAAGAGCACATGAGAATACGGGAGAGAAGACGATGAGAACCATCCGTCTTTGATTCCAGCCGGTGAGTGAGTGAGTGAGTGAGATGGGTATGTATAGTGTGTTGGTGATTGCAGGTGCAGGTGCGGGTGATTAGTAATCAGGTGAGGGTTCACGGGTGTGGTGTGTGGTGGATGGTGACTGAGAGTGGTGACTGGGACTGCAGGAACGAGCCGAGGGTGTGACATTAACACTGCCCCCCCAAAAACATATATAAGAGACGGGACAACGCGACACTTACAGACTCACTTCAGACTCTTGCGGACACTTTGAAGATTTGACTGCAGAACAACCAACACATTCTCAATAAAGAATTTAGCTTGAAACGAGTCTCCTGGTTTTTGGGTTTTGAATTTTGCTACAAGGTTCACAAGGTTTTAAGGGCATTTGCTGCATAAAACATATGCCAGAGGTTCATACCAATGTGGCAACCGTTGATCAATTAGGGACTAAGTCAAAGGAAAGTGAGTGAGTGAAAATAAACTAAAATAAATGTAAAAATAAAAATAGATTTAATTAAAAAACTGAATATGGGAAAATTGAAACATTTTATGAGATTCGCTCAGGTCGATTGTGCTTCTGGTTTAAGACGTGTTTTAGCACATTATGCCAAATGTGTGTCTGTCATAATAAGTGAATGAATTATGTGACTCAGATCAAGAAATTAAGTGTATACTGGCTATTTTCCCCGCTCTGCTGTTTCACTGGGGCTTTAGTGCTTTGTGAATGTGAAAAGCAGCTCAGTTGGACTTAGATTGTGTGACTGTCTTACCCAGACAAGAACACTTGCTTTGATCCTGATAAACTCTTGGCTGCTTAACACAGTGGGATTTCTGTTCCTTGGTTATGTCTGAGTGGGCAAAATATTTTCAACGGATGAAACAAGCGGCTACAAGAAAATGTGAAATTCAGCTTTCCTGCTTAATAATAAACAGCTTTAGAGAGCTCTGACGCTAATAAAACTCACTGCGTGTATTTAAACCACAGAGTCACTGTGACATTTCTTGACTGTAGGGTTTCTAAGCAAAAACTGCAAAAATAGCGCAGTGACTGAAGTGCTTTTTTTGAATGATTTCTCTTTTTTTGTTGTCTATCTAGCTTCTTTTTTTGTCTGTGAGAGTGACAGTGTGTTTTTACACTGCCAGTCTCTTGGTTTTTCAGTGTTATTGGCTACTCGTTCTCTCACAGACTTGAGAGAAAGCATCTTGCAAGCTTTCTAAAAGAAATACAAATTGCAAATCCTATTTCAATGTAACGTCTTGGTAACACTTTAGAATAATAATCCATATTTACGTATTTACTAACATTAACTAAGTATGAATACTCTTGTAAAGAATTGTTAAAGTTAAATTAAATAACATTAACAAAAGTGAATAAATACCGGGGCGGCACGGTGGCTCAGTGGTTAGGACTGTCGCCTCACAGCAAGAAGGTCCTGGTTCGAGTCCCGGCTGGGCCAGTTGCCATTTCTGTGTGGAGTTTGCATGTTCTCCCCGTGTTCGCGTGGGTTTGCTCTGGGTGCTCCGGTTTCCCTCACAGTCCAAACACAGTGGTCTCGCTCGTCAAAAACATCGCACTTTAAGCTAAATACTAGTATCTTTAAAATAACTAGTAAAATATGATGTACTTTCATCATAAAAATACACAAAAAATGTGTTATTTATCTAATATATTTATATGAATTAGTTATTAAAATTAAGAAGAATAGTCATAAAATCTAAAATAGTCGATACTAAAAATAAAGCACACGTTTGTCCTTATCCAAAGCTCATTAAATCAATCTCCAGCACAGTCGAGAAAGCAGTGATTTCTGTCAGTGTGTTGTTTTCAGTTGCGGATGAGTTTCTCCTCTCCTGTTGTCACAGAAAACATCTCCATCTGGTTTGGTCATCTGTGGCATCTTTCTGGTGCTCTGTGTCAATATCTAGAGCACTCGTGTGGTGCTTAAATACTCCGCCAACAGCTCTTCTATAGATGAAGGACACTTTCAGACATCCAGCACTGAGTCTGAGCTATATGTACAGCTTTATCCGAGCAGTTCAACTTATGTTGGCAAAAAGGACCACTAACCTGTCTCAAAATTACGGTACACTGTAATGAATGGCCGTGAATTCAATGGTAAAAAGCTGTAAAAATTCAATCATTAAATTAAACAGTAAGTTTCCTTAAAGAGCCCCTATTATGCATTATAAAAGGTCATATTTTGGTTTTGGGGGTATGAATGACATGATATGCATGCAAGGTTAAAAAAACACTTTAATTGTCTTAAAATATGCATTTATTTTTACCTAATTATCCCAACGACTCCCATATGATTTGTTCAGCGATTCATTTGTTCACAAACTCCTCCTTTGCATGAGGCTAATATTTAACCTGAGAGATGTATTACAAGCACTGATCTATAATAGATAAGTGATTACAAGCCGCGCGGAGCGATTACAAATTACAACACACAATTAAATACATATTTTGCAAACTACAAAAAACGAGGCAACCATTTTAACTACACTTACGGTTGTGTGGGAAGGAGAAACACTTACAGGATCTGGAGGAAGAAGAAACTGGTCCATATAATCTGTGTAACAGTTGCTGACAAAGTCCCATATATTAATAGTCTTTGCTGATCCTTCCTTTAATAACAAACGGCCGGTGAATCCCGCATTGTAGGGTAGATTATTGCATTAATCATCAGAAAAATGATAGAAACAAACACAGCACATGGTATACTGTGGTATGGTTTTGAAAATAACCCTTTATTCCCCACAGCCACATCTCAGGTCATTTCTTGGTGATAGTAATCTTCATGTCATGATCAATCCCATGATCCCCTGTGCTCCGCTAGTGTTTGAAGGGAAAGGCGCGTTCACGTTTTAGCTGATCTGGCAGTTCATATTTGGCGATGTCTCGTATCGACGTCAATGCGTGTAGGCAAAAGATCCGAACACAAAACTAATCATTCATTCGACTCTGAGTCGACTCTTTCCTTAAAGAATTAATAGCTTTAAACATGGAGCACTTTCAGATTTAAACCTCAGCTGGATGTTTTCATTCACTTAGAGCTTAATTCATTCACTTAATTTTCAAAAACCCATAATAGGGGCTCTTTAAATTCTACATGAACCGGAAGCTTCGTATTGTGACGTAGTTTCAATAGTTCACACTTAAATAATGCTCGACTATGATAGCAGGTTTGGCATGCTGTCCCGGGAGAAAACCCTGAGCTCGGAGATAGATGAGCCCAAGGTTCCCGCCTGGTCAATGAGCATTAGGAGGGATACGAGATCAGGTATTTCTCTAGAGCCCCCCGTTCGTTTTTTAACCTATACTTTGATTAATATGGTGGTTCTAATTGATTCAGTATGTATGCCTTAAGTGCTTGTGACTGTTATTACAATTCATTTATGTAGATGTTTTTAGACTGGGAGGAAACCGGAGTACCTGGGGAAAACCCACGCGAACACGGGGAGAACATGCAAACTCAGCGCAGAGAGTACCGACTGGCTCAATTTGAACTTGAACCTTTGGCCCTCTCGCTGCGAGGCAGCAGTGCCAGCCACTGAGCCACCATGTCGCCCGATCATAAAATTGAGGAGGAGGGAGAAGGGAAGGATAGGGGGGTAGGGGGGAAAGGGGGAAGATTCCCTATCTTCAAAAACGAAGATAGGGAATGAAGTTTAGGCAGGATATTTATAGTAGTATTGGAATGATCTGATAGGCTAGCTAATGATTAGCGATAAGGATCAGCTGTAGTCGATTATATCACGATTATATGATTATATCATTATAAATGAGAAAACAGTGGGCGTGGCTTTTTTTTGTACTGCGAGCTGATTGGATGTAGTACAGTAGGCATTCCATCCAAAAAGATCGGGAAAAGTTTTTCGGAAAGTTATTACAACCTAACAGACACCTCCTCCTCACCATTTCTGTTTGTTGTCAAAACTGATGTAATCTGAGAATTTAACTGAAAACAAATTGGAAGTGCATTTTTAGGGCAAACATTTCTTTTCTTTTCTTAATGACATGAATTGATCACCACAAAACTAGCAATGTGAGCTAACAAAATGATATGGTTAGAGATTTGAGATTTAAAGTTTTTTAAACAGTTTTGTAGTAAAAGAAGTAAAAAAAAAATTGCTACATGAAAATGTAATTGTGTGATATAAATTAGAAAAGTCAGTATTGTCAGACAATTTGTGAATACTAATTTAAAAAAGTAATAAAAATGATTCAATTCACAATCTTTTTCTGTGTAGGACAAATTAATTGTGAGAAAAAAAAAAAAAGAATAGGTAATTCTACATTGTGAGATGAAAACTTAAAAAAAAATCAAGCTGTAAACTCATATTTTTAAGAAAAAAAAATCATAATTGTCAGATGTAAATGCAGAATTACACACAAAAATTGTAAAAAGAATTATAAATGGTAACAATTGCAAAACGTTAGCTCAGAATTCAGGAGGGGGGGAAAAGTAAAATTGCAGAATGTAATTCAAAACTTGTTAGACAAAAAAATTTAAGAATTCAGAAGAAAAACAAATAAACTCAGCATTTTGAGAAAACAGTCAAAATTACGAGAAGTAAACTGAGAAAAACATCAATTTGAAAGAAATATGAAGCGGATTTAAACATTGATTGAGGCTAAGACGTGATTTTGAGGGGCAAACTCTGACTTTAATAAAGAATTGATGCTTATTTCAGTGTTTCTGTGAGCATCCTTTAAGCAGAAAATCCGGCACTCTAATCAAAGCGTGTCTGTCCTGAAGCAGCCTAATGTTCATTAAACTAGCAAAATCACAAACGTCTTGAGTCGACAGACCTCAGGATCCACCGTGGAGAACAGGATTTTATGTATCTCTCTGCACTTTCCACAAAGGCTAATTATCTGTGTTTGTAAACACAAAGAACGGTTTATACAGAAGACTTGAAGCATTGATTGGACCCTTTCAAAATCACAGACAGATGGCTCATAATTTCACGGAAACAACTGTAAACAATGAGTAAAAAAAAACAAAAAAGAATTATTTTTGCTGCCACTGATTGTCTGATGTCTAGCTTTGTAATTCAAATGTCCTTCAGCATTTTTTTTTATTATTATTTGTACTGTTATATGTTATAACTTAAAGGCCACTGGGTGAACTGTGTAAAATAAAATAAAATAAAATAAAATAAAATAAAAGGGTCATAATTTTTATGGCAACAACTGTAAACAATGAGTAAAAAATAAATAAATAATTAATTATGTTTGCTGCCACTGACTGCCTGATGTCTAGCTTTGTAATACAAATCTTTCAGCATATATTTTTATTAGTACTGTCATATGGCATAACACTAAGGACACTGGGTGAACTGTTTAAAATAAAATAAAAAAATAATAATAATAATAATAAAATAAACATTTTAAAATTAAATTATAAATAAATGGGTCATAATTTCATGGCAACAACTGTAAAAAATGAGTAAAAATTTATTATTTTTCAGCATTTATTTATATATTTTATATATAATAGATTACATATAATAACTGTTATATGTTAGAACTTAATGTCCGCTGGGTGAAAATAAAATAAAAGAAAAGAAAAGAAAAGAAAAGTATAAATAAATAGAAAAAATAAACAAAACAAAAAATAATTAATTAAATGATAAATAAATTTTAAAAAGCAGACTGACAGTAACCACATAAAAGGGAACCCAATGTGTATGCCTTAATATAATGTCAATGATTTCTCTTAATTCAATATGTAGAGAAAAAAAAAGTATATATTTACATTAGTTCAAAAATTCACATTGTTTCATACATATTTTGGACTGTGTGGGCACCATTATTTTCAATGATGTCACAACTGGGACATAGGGCAACAACTGGGAATACAAAATACTGATCCAATGCCATATTATGCGGCTTTTGCTTGTAATTTTTAGAAAAATAATTCCTTCTAATTGTTTCTTTTCTCAGTATGGATTTCATTTAATATCTGTTAGCATTTATACTTAATAAAGAGAAAAAAAGTAGTGAAGACTAACATAACTTTTAATGAAAATTACAACCATAATCCGACATATTCAGCAAAAATCTGTATTGTGTTATGGTAAAAATAGTAGCAGACAGTGCCAGTAGCTCACTGAGTGCATCCATTTGACGTCACACACTGCGCACCTAAAATAATGCCACCCCATTGTCCCAAATATGCTTTTTAATGTATGCTTTTTAAATGTTCCATTAGTTTTCTACTACACATTTCGATAAGAGACATCATTTATGTTATATTAAGCCATATGAGTCTTAATAAACTCGCTGCCCTTTAAAACACAGAGGGGAAAAAGATGGAAAAAGGGAGACACATTGATTCACAAAAGCCTCTTTACTCTCCACTCTTTTTTTCTTGTGCACTAAATATCCAATCTGGCTGCTCTGCACAACAAATGTATAGAAAAGCGAGAGCAACATATGTTCAAGTGAGATCTCAACAAAAGCACACAGTACTCTTCACTGGAAAAAATAAAACAGCTAAAATAAAGGAGCTTGTGTTGGTCTGCAGGCAATATTGACCAAAAAAGGGCCACTTTTATGTATAACATATTGATTTTAATAATAATATTAATATTAATAATAATAATAATAATAATAATAAACATAAATAAATCTGCAAAGCTACCTGAAAAACTATGGGTAAGTGTATTAAGTGTTTTAAATGCAAAGTGTGGTCATACCAAATGTGGATTTGATTTAGTTAATATAAGTTAATTGATAAATAAATTGTATTCATGCATTATTTTTGAAAGCATCCTCATTTTACAGCATTTTTACACAAGTGCCTAAAACTTTGAACAGTACTGTAGCTTTACAGGTAGGATTTTTGAAGCATCTTAGAGATGTTGCCAAATTTCTTCTGGATTTAGTTTGTTCTGTTTCTTCATGTCATTCCAGACAGACTGGCTGATGATCAGATCAGATCAGATCTCTGTGTGGAGCACTGGCTGTTGTCGGACTGCTTGTGGAGACAATAATCTCGCTGTATAATTACAATTAATAACAAAAATAATCTTTGGAGATGTAAATTGATATTTCAAACTGACATGCTACAGAAAAATAAATAAACTTAAATAACCAACTTTAAACCTTTTTTTTATGATGAAAATACTAGTGGCCTAAGACTTTTGCACAGTACTGTATATATATACACAACAACAATAACAACTACATCAACTAAAAC
Source organism: Danio jaintianensis (assembly GCA_903798115.1). Lineage (NCBI taxonomy): Eukaryota > Metazoa > Chordata > Actinopteri > Cypriniformes > Danionidae > Danio > Danio jaintianensis. The sequence goes on along the minus strand of CAIGQV010003909.1, from coordinate 7,597,509 downwards.
AACTGCAACTACAACAACAACAGCTACTTTTACTGCTACAGCTACAACTACAACAACAACAACAAAAAAAACAACTGCCACAACTGCAACAACAACAACTACAACTGCAACTGCAACAGCAACAACCTACAACTACAATAACCACCATAACAATTATAATAATTATTATAATAACAATAATAATTATAATATTTTAATTAATACTACAACTACTAGTAATAATAATAATAATTATTATTATTATTATAATTATTATTATCATCATGAATTTTCCTTCAGCTTAGTCCCTTTATTCATCAGGGGTCACCACAGCAGAAACGCCAACTGGCCCAGCCAGGACTCAAACCAGCGACCTTCTTGCTGTGAGGCGACAGTGCTGAGCCACCATATTATTATTATTAATGATTTGGATAATTTATATTTTATTATAGCCTTAGCATGACAAAGCTGCTCCTGGTCTTGACTACAATTAAAAACCCTAATTAAATCAAATTATTTAAAAAATTGTAGTTACAGCGAACATTTGTTCTTTTTTTTTTCTTCACATCATTTTTATTTATTTTTTTCCAGTGAATTCCAGTGTCCTCTAATCTGCTGAGAGGCCATCTCAGAAATGTTTATAGCTGAAGCCTTTTATCACCAACTCAGGAAATTGGAACATTTCACTGAAACAGTTATCAAGTGCTTTTGCTTTCTGAACATCAGGACCTGCAGCTCCTCAAACACCCGTGGAGCGAGACTTCAGCCGAGATGTGCACAGACTGCAGACACACATCGCCTAATCAGATCAAGAGGAGATTCCTGCCTCTATCGGGATCCATCTAACACATCACTGCTTCTCTCAGATCAAGAAGTAATAGAAATCTGGGGCCAGGCCAGAGTAAAGCAAAACAACTGTGCAGTGCCATCGTTCCTTCCCAAAACGTGCCCATTCAACATTTAGTAAGTGTTACCAGAACCTGACTTACATGTTTCTCATAAATATGTACAAATTTATGTTTATCGTTCTCCAGAACCCACTTACTAGATTATATTTGTTTTGCATCCAAAATTAAATTTGATTTATAAATAAAATAAAATAAAATATAAAATAAAATTTAAACAGTATTATTATATTTCAGTATTTTTATTGCATTTTTCCAGATATACAAACAAATAAATGTATTTGAAAAACAGAAAGCAAAGAGATGACATCAAATATATAGCAACAACAAAAACAAGAAAACTGCAGAACTCTCAAATCAAACCTAAACTCTTCTACCCCATTCTAAGCACCATCCCTTCCATCTCCCACCCCATCCTGAGGCCTTCAATAAGTATGCAAAGATGAATCAAGACAGAGATAAATAAATAATAAACTAATTGAATGAATAAATAAATAAATAAATAAATAAATAAATAAATAAATAAATAAATAAATAA
>CAIGQV010003909.1:7571974-7588719 GCA_903798115.1 Danio jaintianensis | reverse complement strand
ATATATATATATATATTTGATGATGCTTCTAATGTAATGACTCCTCCATATAATTTGCCAATACAGTTTTCCAGTGCATGACAATTTATAAAAAGTAATTTTCAAAAGCTACCAATACTGCCTGTCTGACATTTCTAAACTACGCAGCTTTGACCAGTTTACTGCTGACTTGTAATCCTTTACACTGCCTCTTCCCAAACTGCCCAAAAGTTTGTGGCTGTCACATGAGTTTGCCTTACTAATAATGTCTTTCAGAGCACAAAGCAGCAGGAAAAAAAAAAAAGTATAAAAACTGTCAAACTTTATGAAGAGATCTTGAATGTTCCATAATAATCCCGTTATTCATCTAAATGTACCTTTTATAATACTCAAACATGCTTTGTTTGCTGTCGTCTGACCTTTGTTTGACCTCTCCTTGCTTGCAACTTGTAATTGTCTAAGTTAGTTTGTCACACAGCTAAAAAAAATTATATATAAACGCATAAAAAGATGACAGCTCCTTTCTATGCTGCATCAAAGCCAGTGGCAGGTCTTTATTTGTGCACATGTCCCACTTTGTTGCTACCCCCCAAAAAACTGGCCTTTTGTGTAACTACAGCATCTGCAGTTTCTCGCTTCATTAGGAGCCATAGGGATTTATTTTGCTTGACTGTATATGTATTTTTTTACTCTTACCTCACATTTTATGAATCTTCAAGGGCTCAGCTAAAAGACTTTGTTAATTCTTAACTAAAAAATAAGTCGTCTGCATATTTAAAGGCTAGAGGGTGAGTAAATTAGCAGCAAATTTATATTTTTGTGTGAACTGTACCTTTAAGAAAATGCAAGAATTGTATGTAGTTATATAGTTTTGATGATCTTGAAATAGATTTTAAAACTGTTTCATTTTAATTTTCCACATACTTGGATTGTCGATTTCGGAGCACGTTAGAGTTTTTGAATATGAAGAATCACATATATGATTCTCCTGCTAATAAAGAGATAATAAATCAAATTAGAATCCGTAGTTATCTTAAAACACTATACACTACCGGACAAAAGTAGTCGATCCCAGTTGTAAGAGCAACAAATAATAACTTGACTTCTGGTTGATCATTTGTAAAAGTGGCAGAAGGTAGATTTTTCCGATGAATCATCTGTTGAACTGCATCCCAATCATCACAAATACTGCAGAAGAACTATAGGAACCCCCATGGACCCAAGATTCTCACAGAAATCAGTCAAGTTTGGTGAAGGAAAAATCATGGTGTGGGGTTACATTCGGTATGGGGAGTGCGAGAGATCTGCAGAGTGGATGGCAACCTCAACAGCCTGAGGTATCAAGACATTTGTGCTGCCCATTACATTACAAACCACAGGAGAGGGCAATTCTTGAGCAGGACAGCGCTCCTTCTCATACTTCAGCCTCCACATCAAAGTTCCTGAAAGCAAAGAAGGTCAAGGTGCTCCAGGATTGGCCAGCCCAGTCACCAGACATTAACATTATTGAGCATGTCTGGGGTAAGATGAAGGAGGAGGCATTGAAGATTAATCCAAAGAATCTTGATGAACTCTGGGAGTCCTGCAAGAACGCTTGCTTTGCCATTCCAGATGACTTTATTAATAAGTTATTTGAGTTATTGCAGAGATGTATGGATGCAGTCGTTCAAGCTCATGGGAGTCATACACAATATTAATTCTTTTTCCACTGCACCATGACTTTATATTCTATACTGTACGTTATTTTTGTTAAGTGACAAGACTTTTGTCTAAGCAAAGTCAGACCTTACTGTCCTAATTAAATAATTAAAAATCAAGGCATGATCATATTTTATTTTGGTAAAATAAGCGTAATCTAGAGGCCTTTGCCTGTCATATAAGCCACTTCTGATACCAAATGATCAACTAGAAGTCAAGTTATTATTTGTTGTTCCTAAAATTTGGATAGGCGATAAGACTCTTGTCAGGTAGTGTATATGCAGTAACGTCAGAATTATTAGCCCACCTGAATTATTAGCCCCCCTGTATATTTTTTCTCAATTTCTGTTTAATGGAAATATTTTTTTTTCAACACCTTTCTAAACACAATAGTTTTAATTGTTGATTTTTTTTTTAAAATCTTTGCTATGATGACAGTACATCATATCTTACCAGATATTTTTCAAGATACTAGTATTCAGCTTAATGTGCAATTTAAAGGCTTAACTAGGTTAATTAGGCAAGTTTGGGTAATTAGGCAAGTCACTGGTTAACGACAATCTGTAGACAATCGAAATATATATATATATATATATATATATATATATATATATATATATATATATATATATATATTGCTTAAAGGGGCTAATAATATTGACCTTAAAATGGTTTTAAAACTGCTTCAAAAACTGCTATTCTAGCAAAAATAAATTAAAAAATAGAAATAAAGATTTTCTCCAGAAGAAAAAATATTTTAGGAAATACTGTGAACAATTCCTTGCTCTGTTAAACATCATTTGGGAAAAATTTGAAAAAGAAACAAAAATTCACAGGAGGGCTAATATTTTTGACTTCAAGCATGTCATAAACACTGACATTATCACTCAGACAAAAATGTGTTCTCGTGTAGCTTTTATTAAAATAAAATGAACTTTTTCTCCATGTAATGTACCTTTTCAGATCATTAAAACCAGAGATTCAAACTACAGTCCGTGTTCTTGAAATTAAACAAAGCAATCCATACCTGTATATAAGACGGCAACAGATGCTCAAGTATCTTGGAAGACGTCCATGTACATTTACTATACAGATGTTTACTCTTAACAGTAATTGGAAATTTACAGAGAAAATAAAGCAAATATCCTGTTCATTTTGCCTGATTTTGAAGAACACTGCAAGATAAAAATTCATTAAATGACCTACATTGCATCTAGTGTTAATTAAAACTGCCCAAAAATGCATTCTTCTAATTCGATGGGAAACATCACAGAATCACTGAAGTGTAAAATTAACAACAGCCAATGTCATAAACAACAACAAGTTTGATCAAGAGCTTTCTTTTTTCCTTTTTTAAATTACAGGATGATTCTGGGAACATAACAACCAAAACACCATCAAATAGCCACCAATATTCACACTGCATGCACCAAAACATTAATTATTACCACAGTTTATGGAAACTAATAAAAAAAGCAAGTGTGCATATATCTGACAGTTAAGCAAAAGCATTTTGGCTTCAGGCAAAATAGCGAATGGCAACAAATACTTCTGTGTGGAGCGTTTTGATTGGATATTTTTGCTGTCACTCATTTACCTGTTGCAAGGTCAGTTACAGTACACTGTGTACAGATGTCTTCCATTATAATTGAAGTGACAGTTCATCCAAAAATGAAAATGATGTTAATATTTATTCCCCCTCATGTCATTTCAACACCCAGAGACCTTTGTTTGTCTTTGGTACACAAATTAAGATATTTTAGGCTAAATCTGAGAGCTCAATGGTCCAGACTTGTTCAAAGTCCAAAAAGGTACCAAATAAAACATCCTTAAAATGGACCATATGTCTTCAGTGGTTCAATCTAAATATTATTAAGCTATGAGAAATACTTTTGTGTGCACATAATAGAAAAATAATGACTTTATTCAACAGTTAAATCTCCTCAGGGTCAGTATAGGTTGCGCATTCACGAGAGCGATGTGCTGAGCTTTCCGTATTTTTTGTTTTCCAGGCATCCAGTGTATACATCAGGGCACATTGTTCATGAACGTGCGCAATATACTGACACTAAGAAGAAAAAAACAATGTTAAAGGTGCTGCATGTAAGATTGAGGTACTAGGTATTGCAGTATAAATTCAAAACACTTGAGAGGGTGTTTTTAGGACACAGTGTTACAATGTCAGCTGCTCAGCTAATATTTACGTTTGTAATATTTGTATTATCTGCTAATTAAAAACCACCTCGTGTGGATTTTTATGACGCTGAATTTGCGTCTCATTTCTGAGGCTCCTACTGTGGATCAGAGTTTGCATTTTCAGCCGCATACATTGAAGCAGCATTCATGACTGAAATTAAATATGGTGTCTTTTTTCCAACAAGGCAACCCAGAGTGATTTAATATAATTGGGTAAGCCGGCAGTGGGCTGGTTATAGAGACCAAAACAAAGACAGATATTCCGACACGGAATGCAAATTTTCAAATATAACTGACATTAGCATTGCTTTTCAGATAAACAAATATATTCAGCATGTTTTTGTTTAAATATCTGCAACCATATTATGGTATTTTTATGCTTTAGAAGAGTAAAAAAACGTACATACAGCACCTTTAAATAAAGTTGATTTTTTTGTTTTATGTGCACACAAAAGTATTCTCGTAACTTCGTAACATTCCGACCACTGTAGGCATATGGTCTGTTTTGAGGATCTTTTTTTTTTGGTACTTTTCTGGACTTTGAATGTCTCTGGAAAATTGCTGTAGAGCAGGGGTTGTCAAACTCGGTCCTGGAGGGCCGGTATCCTGCAGATTTTAGCTTCAACTTGCCTCAACACACCTGCAAGGATGTTTCTAGAAAGCCTAGGAAGAACTTGATTAGCTAGCCCAGGTGTGTCTGATTGGGGGTGGAACTAAACTTTGCAGGACACCGGCCGTCCAGGACCAAGTTTGAGAACCCCTGCTGTAGAGTATGGAAGATGAGGGATCTCTCAGATTTCATCCAAAATATCTTAATTTGTGTTCGAGGATGAAGGAAGGTGTCAGGGGCTTGAAACTAAATGTGAGGGTGACAGAATTTTTATTTTTGAGTCAACAATCCCTTTGACAAAGTCTGCACTTGACCTGTCTGCAAAATTCCAATCTATAACACAGCTTTCAGATTGCTGTAACAAATTGCATCATGGAAATTATGTGGTATAAAAAACTATGAGATTTTTAAGCGCCTGACACTGTACACAATTGTTTCCATCCAGCCCCACACATACAGTAATATCTTCATTCCACTCTTCAAATCACACAATAATCCATAACAAAAAAAAATGCCACAAGAACAGACAAGGATATCTGAAAATGTCAACTGTAGACGCCCACCGATGTTTTATGCTCAACAGCTAATCTGAACAGTCTGACAATAGGCCACAATTTATTTGCCTTTATTTCCACTCAGCCTCACGGCATTTTCCAGCGACGTTTTTAAGATTTTTATTACGGTTGTCAGTTTGTCTTTGGCAGACGTGACGGTATAATTCATACATCATCAGACGCTCAGTTTGGAGAGCTGTATGTGGCTGCTTCGGTAATGAAGGTGTGCAGAGAAGACTGATTTGCGAGACGCTGACATGCAGTGATAGAAATACAATTATCTCTCTGACTTCTCTCGGAGCATAAACTCTGAGCTGTAACATCCCATTTCACCAACTCCAGAGACCAAATCAAGACTTATGGTTCTGGAGAAATGGTGTGGGGGTTATTTTGAAAAAATTGGTAAATTAATGAACTCTCATTTTAGCGGCAGAAAGTAAATGATGAGTCTCACCTTCAGTGTTTTGAGCTGTGATTTGGCTGATGATAACAAACAAGCCTATCGCTGAGCCCAGACAGTCCGATCGCCACCAGCGCCTCCGCATCTTCACTTAATGCCTACTGCCAACCCACCTGTAGAAAAAAAGATAGAGATGGATTAATTTAAAACATCCAAAATACCAATATACTGCTTTTAAAGGGGCAGTATGTGGTTTTCATTAGTAACGCTCACATTATTTTTCAATAGTAAGGCCCACTAACGGCCATTAGTAATGCCCACATGATGTGTGTGAAAAGTCAATGCCCAATGCGTGTGAAAAGTCCACATGAACCAGAAACTGCGAGCGTAATTTTTTTTTTTCTTCGTATTGTGATGCAGTTCCTAGAGAAATGGAATATTAAATGAGAAAACAGTTGGCGTGGCTTGTTTTTCTACTGCGAGTTGATTGGATGTAGTAAAGATGCCATTTCATTCAGAAAGATCGGGAAATGGGTTTTTGAAGAGTTTTTACAACCTAACAGACACCTCCTGGGGTCCGTTCTTTGTACCTCGCTTAAATGATCTAAGATGATTTGACAGATCCTGGATCTTTTAATCTTGATAACTGATCTCTGGCTAATTTGGCTTCAAACAAGTTCGTGGATCAAATTAAAACGTCTGGATGAACTGATCTGAGATCACTGCATGTGTTGTGAAGGACAGATCTATCAATCCTCGAAATCATGATCAGCAATCCAACGATTGGCTGATGGCACAGCAGCGTAATGACATCATCTGATTATTATTCAATTATCCATGTGAGCAAAATTACATAAAATTCAAAGTAAACGGTTTGTTAAATATGATATGCAATAATTTTCCACCTTTGTTGTGGGCTGCAGGCTTTACACTTTCATGTGTCAAGAGTATTTAGCAATTATTTAGTTTTACATTTAGAGTGGATTTTCTTTATTATAGTAGCCTAGGCTTATTCAAGTTTCTTAATTGGAGTAAGGAATAACTGATTAGTTAATTTTGCATCAAAAAAGCATTTTGATATTGGTAAAGGTGTCTGCAAGTTTTGTGAAGCATAAAATCACCGGCATAGCTGTCAAAATATGTGAATGAATGCATAAATTACTATTCCTTAAAAAAAAAAAAAAAGTTGAATATTGTGCATGTCGATTATTATACACAAATTGTACTAAAGCTGGGTCGGTACCTTAAAATAGTACGCGTTTGTGTCTAAAAAGTCAATATTAATAAACGTTCTCTTTGAACCCCTTGGGGAGAACCACTCCGTGACAGCTTTTGTACTTTTATTTCAGAGTGCAGATTGCAGAAGATTTTTTTTTATATATATATATATATATATATATATATCCGAATATCAGCATTCGGTACGTACTTTCAATGTTACCTTTGCTTGAAAAGACCCAATCTAATCCTGTTTATATGAAATAAGCCTGAGAGGTTTGAGCTACCCGAACTGTTGCTATGACAACAACTCTTGGATGAGTTTTGAAGAACGAAACGATCCTGGATCGTGTCAAATTGTCAATAGCCAAATCCAGCTAATTGAGTAATCCACGTACGAAGAACGGACCCCTGCTCACCATTCTGTTTGTTGTCAAAACTGACAGTTGGGGGGCGTGGTTAAGTATGTTAGCCACGCCCAATACCTCAGATACATGTAATCTGACAATTTAACAAAAAAACAGGAAGTGCATTTTCAGATTTCAATCTTTTTTTTCTTAATGACACGCACAGATGAATTGTTCGCCACAAAACTAGCAATGAGAGCTAACAAAATCAATATGGTTAGTTTTGATTTCATTTGTACTTTAAGGAAATTGAAAACCCAAAACGGACTTCCTAGGTTGTCTTTGAAAGCTTAAAGACTGAATTTTTAGGTACATTTTTGCCAGGACTTTGGGACATTTACAGTTGAAGGCAAAATTATACCCCTTCTGTGAAATTGATTCTTTTTCAAAAAGTGTGATGTTTAACAAAGTAATTAAATGTTCAGGGCATTTCTAGTTATACTTTTTCTTCCGGAGAAAGTTTCTTTAAGTTTGTCAGGAATAAAAGCAGCTTTTGTATTTTTCAAAATAATTTTTAAGGTCAATATTATTAGCCTCTTAGGAGTTTTTTTTTTTTCTTTTTCATTCAGTTGGCTAGTGTACAAACCACTTTTGTCCAGTGACTTACCTAATTAATCTTATTAACCTAGTTAAGCCTTTAAATCGCACTTTAAGCTGAATACTAGTATCTTTTAAAATAACTAGTAAAATATTATGTACTGTCATCATGGAAAAGACAACAAATGTGTTGTTAGAAATTAGTTGTTAAAACTATTGTGCTTACAAATGTGTTAAAAACTTCTCTCTGTTAAACTTTTAAAATGTTTGAAAAGTAATTAAAACCTCACAGAAGGCCTTAAAATTTAGCTTTTTTAATCAAGAACGACAACCCATCAATAACGTCTAACACAAAATAAATGCTCATAATGTTAACCAAGCCATTGTGTACAGACAAAAATCAATGTGACACGCAAAGAAAAGGGAATAATTAAAACTATATTGCAAAACTTGTGCGCGCGCACACACACATGCACAAACAAACACTAACAAGCAAACACACTATTCAATTCAAGTTTATTTGTATAGAGCTTTACACAATAATTATTATTTCAAATAAGCTTTACAAAAGGTGCACATTATTGCATTACAATCAAATTCGGAAAAGTTAAGGTTATTAGTTACCATAACTTTATTAGTTACTAATAACTTTAACTAGTAACTAATAACGTTTAACAGTTAAAGTTATTATACATAAACATAGTTAACCTGCAGTTATATAGTATATAGGTGATGTCTATGTACACTAACAAACACACACGCACGCACGCACAACATTTTCTGCACAAGTCAATGTACTCCTTATAGAAGCTCAATCTTCAGTACAAAATCAGTCAAAGCGGATAAGTCTGTGCGTTAAGCTGGCACGTGGATGTGAAATCGATGTAGTAGGCACAGTAACTGATCATTGCACACTGAATTAGCACTCACGCATCCTGAATTGCAAGATGCACAGAAAGAAAGGATGAAAGAAAACTTGGAAGAAGAAAGTTACGCAGCAAAAAATAAATAAAAAAGACTTTAAGTACTTTAAAACATATGGACAGTTTTGTGGAACTGAAATCATTAAATATATCTCTTTTCTACAGTTTCCTTAGGACTGAGAAGTACACTGCGACTGTTACATACACATATTGCACCCATACACTAATATGCATACACTTTCAAACATGGTCCAATGGCCAGCAAACAAACATGTATACACGGATCTTTGTTTTGCTGTCAGTGTATTGTGCATATGCATTTGTTTAATGTAAATAAGTATTTTTTCTTGTTGCCTACTGTCTAAGACAATCACTGTGTTTATGTCCCATTTCAAGACAAATCCAATTCAAACAATATCCCATATCATCTTTCCATAACACACTGAAATAACCACACACACATGCTCCTTCAAACACCATTTATTAAAAAACAAACCACAGAAAACACTCACCAGTATCCACTCCTTAGAACCAAACCTGTTCAGATTGCAACCTAGCACATTTATACAATATTTTCCCACCATCTATTCAGAGCGGCCATTTTGGGGTGACATCATCAGGGCCTCATGGCCGACCTCATGGCCGGTGATAAAACTCATTGTTTTGTTGTTTATATTCATATTGATTGTTTGTTGTGTTGTATTTTGAGTTAGGAATGGATGCTTATTTACTTTCACTCATTTCTTTTTTGTTTAATGTCCTTTATATGTATATTTGTGTACATATTATTATACAAAACACTAAAATGGTATAATCCATGGGCGGGGTCAATGATGTAAAATGGCTCCCAAACACTCACTTGTAGTTGTAGGAGATGAAATGAAGCACTGTGTTGCAAAAATGTCAAATGTTCACAACCGACCAACTTATTCCTGTAGTAATACAACAATATGCTGTAGCATTCATTAACAAACAGTTTTAAATAATACACTAATAGACTTTAGTGTGGTTCAAAAGCTTTTTACTTTAAATTACAATTGTATTTTAGTGAGACCGATGCAGTGCTTTAAAACTGTGGAAATGTATGTAAGTGATGCCTAATCTCTCGCTATAGTGTTGTTAGGGTGTTTAAAACCTTGATACAAAATTCGAAGCACTCATGTGGGCATAGGTGAAAATTAAGCTTCGGATGTCACTGATCATATGATTATGGCAAAACGAATCAAGCTCCGGTACACTGCTTCACTGCAAGATTTGTTTTGTATAAGCTTTGAAGCATCAGTGCACAACGTCACATCACTTTGTTCAGATCATTTGACTTAGCTAAACAAGCCTGTAAATATCTTTGAATATGGTACCCTAAATATTATATAGTTAATATAGTTTATTTTTCTTCATTGTTATTTTGTCACTTTTTCACCTTTTTGCTGGATTCTCATCAGCGGCTTCTGTGTCACTTTTGCCTCCCATCCGCCGGTTCGATCCTAACACCCACTATTTGTGTCTACAGTAGGTGCGAGTACTGGCAAACAATTCTCATTGCAAAGCTATTCTGAGAAAGAAGAGTTTAATCTACTTTGCTCTGTAAGTGTTTGATGCGCACGGACAGATAACAATTGACTTGTTGCAAATATACACATGACATAACAGCTTTCATTTGTGCAAGTGTGTGTGTGTGTGTGTGTGTGTGTATGTGTGTGTATGTGTGTGTTAGGGCTGTACGATATTGGAAAAATCTAGCATTGCGATATTTGTTCTTCTGCGATATATATTGCGATATAAATACAATTTCAACAGATGACTTAAATAGGAAAGAATTGATCATTTTAGATTGATTGGGATGATTCTGTAAGGGAGGGTATCTGCATAAAATCTAATAAACAAATCAAAAGCATAGATAAATACAATAAAGGAAAAGTTACAGTTGAAACAAACAGCATTTTATTGGTTTCCACGTCTAAAAGTATTCACGTACAGTAATTGAATAATAAAAAATTTAATAATTCAATAAAATTAATCGTTATTATAGTCAATAAAGTCACACAGGCCTCACATCAATTATAATACAAACTCAGCATTGCAAATCCTGCGATGTGACTTTTGTGAATGGTCACATTGCGATATCAATGCTGAAACCATATATTGTGCAGCTCTAGTGTGTATAATGGTTTTTGGTGGTTTACAAGGACAAAAATGCATGTATGATGACATGGGTATGGCCTAGTTGTACTCTATTAAGGTGGTTTACAAGGACATACCTGATGTCCTTGTAATTCAAAGCACTTAAATATCATACTTAATGGCATTTTATCACATTCAAATGTTGCCAAAGGGTTCATTTGAGGGTTGGGTTAAGGGGGAGGTGAAAGGTATACCTTACTATTGTAATAAACAATTTTTACAATATAAAATACATTACTCCTATAGAGAGTCCTTGTAAACCACTAATACCAACATGTGTGTGTACGTGTACTGTCTGCTGCCTCGATGGTTGCTCTTTACATGCGGAGAGTGAAGTCGAGATAGACTTTAAAAACAAGTGTCTCCATTTGATCTGTCACTTGCATTCATACTCACAATCTCTACAATGTGCCTGCGGCAGCCATAAGCCACTGAAATGACTTTAAAACCATACGCTGATATGCGTCAACACAGTCATCTACATACAACATCAGACCACGTCGCCGCCACTGTCAGATTCTCTATTCCCAAAAGAGCGCAAGCAAGTCTCTGGAGCCTCATGTGTGAAAATGATAGTTCACACTTTAACATTTCCACACAGCGTTCAACAACTGTGACAATACACAACAAGAAGGCCCACAGAAACATAGGAACTTTCTAACTCGGCCTCTCGTTGCTCAAGCAATTAACTTTGTCACCAATAGAGAGAATTCTCCAGAAGTAAATATTTCTGACCATGTAACTGTGCTTTTGTGTTGCAATTCCCAAAATAACTACATACAGTTGAAGTCGGAATTATTAGCCCGCCTGAATTATAAGCCCCCCTGTATATTTTTTTTAAAACCGTAGAAATGTATGTAATCGAAGCGTAATATCTCGCTATACACTTTGCAAACCCATGAGGGTGTTTAAACCTGAAGTAGTCACGTGGGTATAGGCGAAAACTAAGCTTCGGACATCACTGATCATATGATTATGGCAAAAGAAATCAAGCTCTGGTACACTGCTTCATTGCGAGATGTATCATTTTATTGATACATGCTTTGAAGCCACTAGTTTTTGGCAGATTTTGTTCAGATCATTTGATTTCCTACAAAAGAAAGTTTGTCTATGCACAGAGTAAAAAATGACAGAACATGACATGGATAAAGCACTTTTTTCAGAGCTTAAAACTGCTGTACATTTTAAATAGATTTGTTTAACAAATTATATGTACCATTTTGTTAGCAGTGGAACATGTAATAAAATTATGTTTGACAAAAAAATGCATTGTGTATATATTTCATTATAAATTATATATTTTATAATTTATGGCGCAGTGGGTAACGCTGTCGTCTAACAGCAAGAAGGTCGCTGGTTCGAGCCTCGGCTGGGTCAGTTGGCATTTCTGTGTGTTTCATTTCTCTGAGTTTGCATGTTTACCCCGTGTTGGCGTGGGTTTTTCATTTGCTTAAATTATAAAAGCACATTCCACTAACAATATTAAAATCATCATCTATCACTCAAAAAAAGTAGTAATTTTCACATGATTTACTAAAGTGGTTTTTGTTAAAAAAAAAATTAAAAATCAAGTCTTGAAAACTACTTAAAAAATAATGCGTGCAATATTGTTACCACTATTTTTTAAGTAAATAGCACATAAGATTTTTTACAGTGTAAGTGGTTCTTGCAGTGATACAGCTGCATTCCTGAGGGACCTCATGCAGATCTTCATTGCAACATGTATAGATTTTATTAATGGTATATATAGTTGCTAGGGCATTCTGCTCGGTTGCATGGCAGTTACTAAATGGTTGCCTACAGCTGAAAGGGCTCATATGTATATTTCTATGAGTCTGAACTCTAAACACTATATAAGTATATAATCCTTCTGTTTTTAAAGGCACATTGTGTACAATTTTTTATTAAAATATCCAAAAACCCCTAGAACAGTGTTATATATTTTATATACAGTGTTACATAAATGTTACATAAGTGTTACATAAATGTTACATAAGTGTTACATAAATGTTACAAAATAACAGTTACATATATTTTGCATAACAGTGTTACATATATTTTGCAGACGTATTCACTTAGATTATCCAAAATGTTTCAAGGAATGTTAAAATCCGGAGAAATAAGCAATTGTAACTAGTGAGATGGACCGTGTCCTGTGTGGCCATGCTAATGATGTCACAAACCCTTGAGTTCCTGTTTAGTTTAATAGAAATCAGGGAAACATCAAAAATGTGTTATTATGTTGTTGTTTATTATCAGTGTTGGGCACATACCTTTAAAAGAGTAATTAGTTATATAGACCATTTCAATGTGGTCTTGTCATTGGCCCATGAACATTTCCTGCTTGTTATCAAACTATTTCATAACTGTAACAAGAGGCAATTCAATCACAACTTGATGTTAAAACAGCTCTCATAACATTATTTATTAATATGTGGCTCTTTTTGGATTCTCTGAAGATATAGAAATTAAAAATGTAAAACAGGAAATACGTCAGGACCATTGTTTTTGTTTACATCCCTCAAAATGGTCTATACTAGTTAATTCTCACAAATAGTAACTGAGTTAGTAACTAAGTCATATAATTATAAAAGTACCTAATTATCAGGGAAAGTAACCATTGTGTTACTTAAAAAAAATTGAATTTGTCAAATGACTATAAAATAAATATAAAACATTGTACACTAATCTACACTATTGTCATGTTGTTGTGGGACAATGTGAGAGACAACAGCAGCGTGTCCCCAACTATATATCTCGATATTCTTTTGTTTAATTCTGTAACAAGTGTAATAAGTGTTTTCGGTGGAGAAAAATTTAATTTTATTTGCTTTGACGTCGTGGCTTCGTCTCCTCCTTTGGTAGCAGAGCTCACGTTATCACCTGCGTAGCCACTCATTTTGTGGTGGCATGTGACGACGTGAGGTGCTTCATTAGATTAGAGAATTACTTGTCACCGACTCAGAGAGACTCTTTTTTCCTGGGCATAAGTTGCACGATACATAAACATTATTGCCTTTCACCTCGACGAGGTAAAAGTAGTGCTTATATTTCCAGTTTGCAAATGCTACCTTTGAACTTGTTAGATTTGCCATCGTTCTGACTCCTGGTCATTGGTGTGTACGACTGTCTGTGCATGTGCTTGTGTGAACACCCGCCCTACTCTGCCTCTGATTGGCAAACGATGAAAATGTATTCTACCTAAGCCAATCATCACGTTCTCAGTTACACCACATTCACAGACACACCAATTATCATCACTGGTTGGTTATGTGTCCCGCCCCAGCCCCAGACACACACACCCACACCCAAGAGAAAGAGAGGTCCCATGGCTGAGAGAGACGCTGCTTGCATGAAAATTGCTTCAGTGTTTTCAATTATAGTAATGCGCATTTTATAGTAACAGTAATGGCGTTGTAACAGGGGAACCAGTAATTCATTTGATTACTTGTTACTGAAAAAAGTATTGCCGTTAGTAACGCTGTTTATTTATAGTGCCGTTATTCCCATCACTGCCCAATGGTGAACCCAGAGCTGAAAATTCATACTAATGGCAGGAGTCAGGACAAGAGAGGAAAATGATAACAGCCAATCAGAGTCTTTCACTTGCTCATAGTGTTTTAAAGACTAAGTGCTCTATTTTTTAACGATCTAGGCGCAAAGTCTAAAGCGCAGGGCGCAAAAGCATTAAGGGCTTGTCCGGATACACTTTTGCTATTTTAAGGACGGAAAAATACACTCTGAGCCACGGCGCATGGTCTAACAGGGTTGTGCTTATTCTCTTAATGAGTTATAGGTGTGTTTTGAGAATAAACCAATCAGAGTCTCATCTCCCATTCCCTTTAAGAGTCAGTTGCGTGGCGCCACGGTGCATTTGCTATTTACATGGCGGACTTTGTAAGTGGAAAAACTGAACACTGCACTAGTGAGAAAACAAGTAAACAGACCATCTGCAGCGAGGATAAAGAATGAGCCTCACCTCACCACATCCTTCACCTGTTTATTCTAATACCATTAAATAAACACATGCTTTAAAAACATAACTAATAAAAATAGCATTTTTTTAGAGAAATGTTATATTGTAAGAAATATCGTTATTGCAATATTCAACAACAATATTGCGTATTTTTTGAGTATCGTGCAGCCCTATTTTTCAATACATGCAAACATATTTTGAGGGGCAGGTATTTCAATCACAGAGCACATCTCTCTGCCTTTCTTCTCGGTGAGAAATGATTCATCATAAGCTCTCAACATGCATTTCCTCCACTACCTGTGTCCTTTAATCAAAGTATAATGCGAACAATCTCAAGCTCAAAGTCCTTTCTAAGCCTCATTTACAGTCATAGCAACAGACGCCACTTTCGCAGGACCCTTAATAGATGTTATGGTTGTTCTTCTGTATATGTCGCAAACTTTACTCTATACTTATTCCCGTCATTTTTCTTTGTGTCTGTGAGAATGATGGACAGAGACTGCGCTGAGTGTTTCATTACAACAACAGTTAGGGAATGACACAAATTACAACCCAAAGAAAACCAACTGAGAAATAGAGAGATAGTAGATAGTAGAGAAACAATTCACAAAGATAAAAAAAAAAGAATGTGCAAATTAACATTAACGTGCAGATTGAAGGCAATGAAAGGATAGAAAACACTGTAAATGTAGGGCTCGCAAAATTTTCTAAATCCCTGGTAGCCTTGTGGGCTGGCACTCTTCAGTTTTTGGTAGCTTGAAATAAGTAATAAGTGTCCTGAATAGAAAATACATTATTTACTAAATATAATGAAACAAAACATACATTTACTAAACAAAAAAGTAAAAAATGGCATTAATTATAGGCTACATATGTATTTTTTTAAAATAATCACATTTTATTTTGTCATTTTTATTTATTTTTTATATTTTTTTTATTATCTGTCCCTAAAAATCATGAAAAAACCTAGGCCTACCTTTATGTTTTTTTGTTTTTTTATTAATTTTTTTATATATCAACTTGGTATCGAAGTACCATTTCATTTGACGATAACAACTGGTAGCGCAAACGCAAATTTAAACACATATTGAAAGTAGGGATGTAACGATTCACCTTGAGTCGGTTGAAAATCAATTTAAATATGTGGCGATTCAAACCGGTACAAATGCTGAATGAATCGTGATACATGTTTTGAACAGAGGGGGCGCTGTTTACAGGCGCAAACTTGCTTTACCTGCACATCAGCGGTGAGCAAGAGGTGGGGTGGCAGAATAGAATGACAGCGGTAAGGTGCGCCAAACAACCACAAACTGTGTGCAAATACTGCAAAAAGACGTTTACTTACACCAACAGAACAACGAATATGCGAGATGCAGCACAGTGAAAAACTACTATCACAGACGTCTATACGCAAAAAGCTAATAATAGGCCCGACCACGCTGACCGGAGGATTGGCAGCTCTGCTTGCTCTGACGAGTGCTAATGTTATGGAGATCACACAGTGCATCAGTGTTTTCAAATGAAAGTGTGAAGATGTTTTTCAGACTTAAAGAGAAAGCTGTGCTGTTACAGAACCAGGTATTAGATTGTCACAGTCACAGTTTTAGTTTGTTGGTATTAAGGAGCCTTCTTTACTTTGTATTGTTCATTTTTGATTTGGAATTCATTTTAGATTTGTAATGTAGCTTCACAGTCAAAGTTTTAGTTTGTTTATATTAAAGAGTCTTTTTTTATTTGGATTTTGTTTCAAAATTCCAATTTAGTTATTGCAGAAAAGATTTTATTTTGTAAAAAAAAAAGAAGAAAAAAAGTGCAGCATTTGAGAAAAAATGAAAGGGCTCTTGTTCACTTTAAATTAGTCTTAAATAATTATGTTAAAAACAAATTGTGACTAAATCGTGAATCGTGAGATTAGTATCGTGAATCGTATTGCATCGTGAGTCAGGTGAATCGTTACATCCCTAATTGATAGTGTCTTCTCGATACATGAAAATGACATACAACATAATTACCAAATTTGTTAGAGAATGCAAATACATTTGGTCTACCTTTATGTTTGTTTGTTT
>CAIGQV010003909.1:7556221-7571964 GCA_903798115.1 Danio jaintianensis | reverse complement strand
TTACTTGAGAATTCACAAATTGTGTTTTATATTTATGAATTGTGTTTTGAATTCACAAATTGGATCTGTGTATTTGGGCGTCACGGTGGCGCAGTGGGTAGCACGTTCGCCACACAGCAAGAAGGTTGCTGGTTCGAGCCTCGGCTGGATCAGTTGCCGTTTCTGTGTGGAGTTTGCATGTTCTCCCCGTGTTTGCGTGGGTTTCCTCCGGGTGCTCCGGTTTCCCCAGACATGTGGTATAGATGAATTGGTTAGGCTAAATTGTCCGTAGTGAATGAGTGTGTATGGATGTTTCCCAGTGATGGGTTACAGCTGGAAGGGCATCCGCTGCGTAAAACATATGCTGGATAAGTTGGTGGTTCATTCCACTTTGGCGACCCCAGATTAATAAAGGGACTAAGCTGAAAAGAAAATGAATGATCTGTGTATTTATGAATTGTGTTTTGAAGTCACAAATTGGATCAGTGTATTAATGAATTGTGTTTTGAAGTCACAAATTGGATCGGTGTATTTGTGAATTGTGTTCAGAATTCACAAATTGGATCGGTGTATTTGTGAATTGTGTTCAGAATTCACAAATTGGATCTGTGTATTTATGAATTGTGTTTTGAATTCAAAAATTGGATCTGTGTATTTATGAATTGTGTTTAGAATTCAAAAATTGGATATGTGTATTTATGAATTGTGTTTTGAAGTCACAAATTGGATCTGTGTATTTATGAATTGTGTTTTGAATTCAAAAATTGGATCTGTGTATTTATGAATTGTGTTTTGAACTCACAAATTGGATCTGTGTATTTATGAATTGTGTTTTAAATTCACAAATTGGATCTGTGTATTTATGAATTGTTTTGAACTCACAAATTGGATCAGTGTATTTATGATTTGTTTTGAACTCACAAACTGGATAAGTGTATTTATGAATTGTGTTTTATAAGTCACAAATTGGATCTGTGTATTTATGAATTGTGTTTTGAACTCACAAACTGGATAAGTGTATTTATGAATTGTGTTTTGAAGTCACAAATTGGATCGGTGTATTTATGAATTGTGTTTTGAATTTACGAACTGAATTTTATTTTGTAAATCTAATAATTTTGAGACTGGTCTGGCTCCATAGATTTAGAACCACATGTGAAAGTAATCCAAAGTGAATGCCGACAACAGCTGGACCCCATAAGTGTATTTCATGCGTGTGAGGAAAAAAAATAATAATAAAAAAATCTTTCGATCTATGTTAGATATCTTGAAAAAAGAAGTGGTTGACAGGATAAATGCTGCCTTTGTCTGACAGAATTCCTGTTTTCAAGGCTGAAGGTGCTCGATACACCAAACAGGATGCATAGAAAGTGTTTTTCTCTGCTCCACTTTTCTATAAAATACAGTGTGTATATATACTGTACACATGCATACAGTACATATTTGGGGTCTCCGTTGAGGGCAGCCCCTATGATTTCAACCCATCTGCTTCAAGTCTGTGCTTTCAGACAAGCTCTTCTGCAAACCTTAGGTGTAACAAGTGATTATAATTGAGTTGTTGTTGCCTTTTACCTCAGACCTCTGGCATCAACAAGACATTCATGACACAATAACCATGCCACATTCTAACTCACTTAAATCATATTTATATGAAGCCAATATGAAACAATAATTATTGTGAAAAGCGCTATACAAATAAACTTGAATTGAATTGAAGATTTATTCCTCATCCTGATGCACTGTTTTCATTAAATGCTAAATGCCAAAAGTTGCTGCCGATTGGATGTTTAGATATCTGTGTTAACAAGCAGTTGAAGAGGTTAACTAGTTACATTACAGCCTTAATATTATTATATTTATATACACTGTAAAAAATATTTTTTATGACAGTTTCCGTATTTTGTGATTCAAAAAATGTCCATGATGATGTAAGCTCTAAAAATAGATCATTCCAAAATTAATTAATGTTGAACATTAGCAGAGAGGTGGTTGATTCATAACATAATCCGCTTTCCTGAAAAAAAAGCAGTTTATTCAGTGTATAGCGAAACATCTCTTCAATTGACATCGATCTCCAAAAGCAAAACAAAATTGGTTCTGGACTCTGGTCTTCTGCCCTGCTCTGGTGTACTTTGTTTTGCTAACCTTGCAGGCTTGCCTTCAAGCAGCCTTGCTCCGAGGCCTAAAAAATGGTGAGTCAGACTATAAGGAATATGAACACGGGTAAGAATCACTGGGTTAAAGCATTCACTTGGTACACGAATGCAGTCCAGTGAAGCATTTGAGGATTGGTGCAGTGTAGCAATCATTTCCAAACATGCTACTCTGAAATATTCACTTGTTTTTAATTCACAACATGTGAATTAAAGTCTATAGTGTTTCACAGTCAACACATTTCGACTTGGGGTAAAGTAAGGAAAAAATATACTTTTAGACCAGCAAGGCTACATAATAGATGGCATTTATGAACAGTGTTGTGGTAAAATGAGTAAAATGAGTTACGTAATAATACTTTTCTAAGTAACGAGTAAAGTAAAGCATTATTTAAAAGAAGTAATAATATTTGAGTAACTTTTTTACAATGTAATGGGAGTTACTTTTTAGTTTAATTAGCTTTTAAAAAATTAATAGCTGAATATTTTAAATATTTTTTTAAAGGCAAATAAAGGTCATAGAGTGCATTGTTAATTGCAGAGCTCCTCTATTTATAAAAAGAAGGAAAAAAATCCTGCAAGTTCTGAAAGAGATCAAACCTCAGTCAGGTGAGAAAAAGTAACCCAAAAGTGACGTAACACATTACTTTCCATAAAATGTAAATGTAAAGACTAATGCAACTAGTTACTTTTTTGTGGAGTAACTCAATAATGTAATGCATTACTTTCAAACGTAACTTCCCCAACACTGTTCATGAAGCTATAAAAACTAAAAGTGTTTGTGCACAGGATTGATTTAAATACAGATTTAATGCACAAAAATGGCATGAGAGTTGGCTGTTCCTGTCAAAAA
This sequence comes from Danio jaintianensis, assembly GCA_903798115.1. Classification (NCBI taxonomy): domain Eukaryota; kingdom Metazoa; phylum Chordata; class Actinopteri; order Cypriniformes; family Danionidae; genus Danio; species Danio jaintianensis. Next base: position 7,568,979 of record CAIGQV010003909.1, on the reverse strand, counting down.
GTTTTTAATTCAATCCTGAAACCTTGCTACATTTTAATGAATGTAGATATTATTGGCAATTGCTTAGCAATTTGTTAGCAATTCCATATGTAAATCTATATTGCATTAAATTGCATTGAGTAATTTCATATGTAGGGCGTCACGGTGGCGCAGTGGGTAGCACGATCGCCTCAGAGCAAAAAGGTCGCTGGTTCGAGCCTCGGCTGGGTCAGTTGGCATTTCTGTGTGGAGTTTGCATGTTCTCCCCGTGTTCACGTGGGTTTCCTCCGGGTGCTCCGGTTTTCCCCACAAGTCCAAAGACATGCAGTATAGGTGAATTGGGAATGCTAAATTGTCCGTAGTGTATGTGTGTGAATGAGTGTGTATAGATGTTTCCCAGTGATGGGTTGCAGCTGAAAGGGCATCCGCTGCGTAAAACATATGCTGGATAAGTTGGTGGTTCATTCCGCTGTGGCGACCCCAGGATAATAAAGGGACTAAGCCAAAAAGAAAATGAATGAATGAATGAATGAATTTCATATGTAAATCTATACTGATGTAAATTGCATTAATTACATGTATCGTGTGAAAAGGCTGTTTTATTCTTTCTTTATTCTGTTTTATCTTTTCCAAATACCCTGTTTCTCTCAGAAATGAACTGTAAAAAATGGCAACCTTAACACCGTGTCCTAACGTGCCGCGACATATGATAAAATAATTTTTTTCCATGTTACCATCAGGGACGGCAATGCACAAAATTTCTATATTAGAAATTCTTTCTATTTATGTGCCGTCACAGCAGAACAACAGCATAAACTACTATGACAAAGATCATCTTAGGTACAGATTATGTGCTTAATTCATTATTAAATGCTCCCTATATGAGTTTAAAAACCATTTTACGTGACATTAATTGCCATACTACTGAAAGCAGCAGCAAATAGTTCACCTCAGATCTTGGAAATAAAATAATTAGCAAATGAAGTCAGAACTGTGGTTCAGTGCAAACATCAATAACATCAGTCACTCAGTAGCCTATTAATACTGCTAAAGAGGTTAAATATGTATTAATTAGATTAAAAGCTTTTACCGTTTCATTGGGAGTGCAGTAGCTGGTATTTAAATGTTCCTGTCAAGTTGTGTTTGGTGCAGACAGACAAATTGCTTGTCACTTGAATCTTATTGTTGTGACCACCAGTGGTGTTGCCCTCCCTGTGCACTCACCTAAACTACAACTTCACTGAGACATTGTGAATAAATATGTCTTGTTTTGGTCATAAAAAAATTAACATTATTAAAATACATCAAGAGTATTCAGATGTACATTCAGAGTATTTGTACAAGTCGGGATTCGAACTCAGACCATTTGCAGCACAGTTACTCTGTGGTCCACCAGGCTACATAAGATAGAGTTTTTTTTCCAGCCCTGTCAATCAAACGCAGATTCGCCAGGAGTTCTCGAAATGCTTCTGAAATGACTGATGCTTTGAATCGCTTTAGTCACATGACCTGGTGTTTCAAAACACTCCAGTCACGTGACCTGGGTGTTTAGAATCACCTTAGTCACGTGACTTGGATGTTTCGGATCATGCTTCGGTGCAGTGTTTCGAAACACTTGCGTTTCGGGATCTCGACACTGTGTCGAAACGTCAGTTTCACATCAGCCATCCCTACCTTTTGCATTGTTTATCATTTTTTAATTCCTGCCGCCTGTATTCACCCTTTTACCTGTTAGTTGGATTACACTTTGGATTATCCTCTATCGCTGTGTATACTGGTTTTCGACCCTTGCCTGTTTGACCATTCTCTCAATAAAACTGCGTTTGGATCCAACCCCTGTCTTCACGTCTCCTCCAAACCCAACACTTGTCATGGTGCATGTTGTTAGGACACAGTGTAAGGAGCTATATTACTACCTAATTTACTCCATATAAATGTTGTTCTAATAAATGAATGTACATAGGCTGGTTCAGTGGCGTTAAATAATATTTTGGACTTAATATAGTTAAATATATAGTATAGCACAATTTAGTAAAAAAATACATTATACATTTAGCTCCCGTTCCACCACATTCCAAAGGTGCTCTATTTGATTGAGATCTGGTGACTGTGGAGGCCATTTGAGTACAGTGAACTCATTGTCATGTTCAAGAAACGCGCTTTATGACATGGAGTGTTATCCTGCTGGAAGTAATCATCAGAAGATGGGTACACTGTGGTCATAAAGGGATGGACATGGACAGCAACAATACTCAGGTAAGCTGTGGCAAGACACGATGCTGAATTGGTACTAATGGGCCCAAAGTGTGCCAAGAAAATATCCCCCACACTATTACACCACCACCAGCAGCCTGAACCGTTGATACAAGGCAGGATGGATCCATGCTTTCATGGTGTTGACACCAAATTCTGACCCTACCATCCGAATGTCGCAGCACAAATCAAGGCTCATCAGACCAGGCAACGTTTTTCCAATCTTCTACTGTCCAATTTTGGTGAGCATGTGTGAATTGTAGCCTCAGTTTCCTGTTCTTAGCTGACAGGAGTGGCACCCGGTGTGGTCTTCTGCTGCTGTAGCCCATTCACCTCAAGGTTCGACGTATTGTGCGTTCAGAGATGCTCTTCTGCATACCTCGGTTGTAACGAGTGGTTATTTGAGTTACTGTTGCCTTTCTATCAGCTCGAACCAGTCTGGCCATTCTCCTCTGACCTCTGGCGCCAACAAGGCATTTGCGCCCACAGAACTGCCGCTCACTGGATATTTTCTCTTTTTCGAACGATTCTCTGTAAACCCTAGAGATGGTTGTGTGTGAAAATCCAAGTAGATCAGCAGTTTCTGAAATACTCAGACCAGCCCGTCTGGCACCAACAACCATGCAACGTTTAAAGTCACTTAAATCACCTTTCTTCCCCATTCTGATGCACTGTTTGAGCTGCAGCAGATCGTCTTGACCATGTCTACATGCCTAAATGCATTGAGTTGCTGCCATGTGATTGGCTGATAAGAAATTTGCGTTAACAAGCAGTTGGACAGCTGTACCTAATAATGTGGCCGGTAAGTGTATGTTTCAGCATAAATTAAAGAAAGAAGTCAAATAAACAAAGCTCACAGTTCTGAAAAGAACCATTTTTAATAATCTAAAGAAACATTTTTCCGCTATAAGTATCTTTTTATCCTTCTGGCACGCATCAATGCATAAAGAAGCTTTATTTTGTAATTGTACATTTTTTTAATCACTTGACAACAATGTAACACACTACAGTCTGAAATGTTTATTATTTCATAAGTGGTATATTAAGTATTTTAATTAAAATAGTAGTTCAAACTTAGGCTATATAGCGAAGTATGTTAAGTACTACAGTATTCCATTCTAAACACAGTCAAGCACACTTTAGCAGACAGGAACCATTCACTGTATGTGTGTGTGTGTGTGTGTTTTCTAATAACCAGCAGGTCTACACAACACTCAGCCCTCATGACTGCATTCACTCTGCTTAGCTATACATTAAAAACAACAGAGCGATTGAATGATTGCATGTAATCTTGAAACCTATAGCCCTTTCCTGCTCCTGGAGTACGTCTGATCAGCCCTTAAATGTATTATTATGATGACGATGATGCCTGTAATATGCCATTATTCCAACAACACTCTTCAAATTCTCCACTTGTCTTTCTTAAGACGAGCACAGATGGCTGGGCAAGGTTTTGTCATCAAGGGTCTATGCATCTTTCACAGTAACGTGTGATATCAAAGTTACAAAGCTGCTGGATTTCCGGAAGGATCCAAAGACCTCTGAACAAGCTGCCTCCTGCTGTCAGAATTACGCAGCAGACATGAAGTTCCCAAACACCAGCCCCGACAGCAAACGTTTTTACATCCAGACTCTTATCCCTCTAAAACCCGCTCTTGGAGATCTGGATTTCCGTCTGATCTGTCTCGCGATCAAAACACACACAACTGATGTCACAGTGGCAATGTGGTAATTTAATTAGCATTCATTGACCCCAAACAGAAAAAGCTTCTTTTTTTTCTACTGAGATTTAAAGCATTTGCATAATTTTGACATATTGCCTAGTCTCAAGAGTTTTGTCTGCTGTAATTGTTAGTAGGGCAGAGCAGGAACAAATAATGTTCTTCAATTGCAAATTAATTGGAGTGATGACATTTGCTCATGCTTGGGAAAGATCTCTCTCTCTCGCACTTTGATATAAATATATTACAAAATAATTAAATCATTTTTAAAAATGCAGTAAAATCCACTAAATGAAATAAAATTAATAATACACCCAGTGTTTTTGCCTAACAGCAGCTTTAGACAGCATAGCAACAACAGCTAAATAAACTAAAACTGACAGCTTCTGAAATACTTTAAGCCATCCTGAGTTTTTGACTGCCATCCGTACATGACAGCATCCTAAATTAAACAAAACAGAAAATAAAAATAAAGCTGAATTAAGTTCAATTAGTTTGCTTTCAAGAGTGTTCACCAGTCAAATGCTAAATACAGCTTAAAGTAAAAAAATAAAGAAAAAAGAAAAAAAATTAAAAAAATTACGTAAACTAAAATGTTTGAGGTCATATTAAAAAATAAATAAAATAAATAATTATTAAAATTATAAACAAAAATAAATAAAAAAAATAATAAAAAAATTTATTAAATTAAACAAAATTAAAATTATTAAATTAAATTAAATTTCATTTCATTTAACAGAAATGTCTAAGATCATATTGAGATATTGCGAATTAATTGCAGACCTTTTCATCTTGAGAGATTGTTGAGAACACTTTTGGATTTATCTTGGGACAAAAAAACTCAAAAGCATGAGACTGCTCTCTAAAAACCAATTGAGATGTTGAAAAGATCTTATTTGTTATTTTTCTTTCCCCTGGCTGCAATGTTTCAGAGTTTTGTTCATTGCTGGCTCTTAAAGTAATGAAATGTGTTTGAACTATGAGCGAATTTCTTTCTTTACTCAAGGGCCTTTTTGCGTGTGGTGAAGGGTAATGGATCAAAGTGATTGGCATCACTACGTTTCAGCAAAGCGGTCAGGAGTAAGAAGGCCATTGCCATTACTGTGGACTATAATATCAGCCAAGCACACCTGTCTAATAGCACCATGCTTTTTTTCCACTCTCACAGGCAAATAAGAAATCAATGAAAATTGCTGACATCTCACGCTGGAACCTATTACAGTCAATGTCCGACAGTCTTTTATTCATAAAATGTTCTGTCATACTAAACCCCTCATCAAAGTGGGTTTGATGCTATGTCATGCTAGGACACTCTTTTGCATTCCTAAATAATTTAAAATGGCTAAACTTCACTGACAACTCACTCATTCGCCCAGCATGCATTCCCGAAGGATGATCACATGGCGGGTAACTGATTGTTGACAGGCCGCCCTTCCAGTGAATCACCTGTCATAGACACCAAACAGTGACAAGACGTTACAGAAAACCTCCCAGTAAAGGTATAATAAGGCCCAATCCAAATTCTATTTTATAAACCTAACCCTACGCCTATACCTTCCCTTTATCCCTTGAAACAGATTTTGAAGGGGTAGGTATAGAATATCCCCCCAAGAAATGGGACAGCACTACTACACATACACGTGTCATAATGTCATCACTAGCACAGGTTGCGAGCTCCGCGGATGCATCGTTTTCAATTCATTATGTGGTAATGAGCACTTGAGCACTGACGGTAATCATCTGTATAAATGAACTGAAAATCTCACGTTTTCAATGTCATGCACTCCAGCATGAAGACCGTTGATACAATTGTTGCCTAGTGACATAAAAAGTACAGCGTACTGCTCTTTACTAATGTCAACAAAAGACACATACGAGCCTCTGGGTGTTGCAAGATGCATGAAACTGTATTTACAGTGCTCATTTTCATGGATGTAACCACAAAAAAACAACATACCAGACAGACATGCTGAAAAAAGCATTTTCACAAATACCAGATATTAAGGCACTATTGTTAGCTACATTTAGTGGAGTTATTTTGAAAACATTTCTTTAAAGGAGAACGTGACCGACAGGTTTTGTGAAATTGCAGACAAATGGCCAAAATTGGAGGCAAATCTGTGCTCGTTCACACAAGTGGCAATCACAAATGATCAGAAACGCGATCAGAGAGAGAATCGCTGGTGTTTCATCAACACAACGATGACACCTGTGAAATATTTGTCACGCTAAATATCTGGACTTGTTGGCGATTCAAAATCATGCTGTGTGAATAAGTTATCACTGAAAAACCCATCAGCGATAACCAACAGCCAATGAGAGAGCGGGGTAGACGCTGCACAAAATGAAGTGAGCTTTTTTTCCTTAAAACAAGCAATATAATCTGCCAATGGGGTAAGAAAAATAATGTTGTTTTCGCTTTATAATAGGATTTTTTTTGCTTACCCCATTGGCAGATTATTTTGCTTGTTTTAAGGAAAAACTCACTTAACTTTTACTTATTATTTCCGAAAAGAGGACAATATTTTTTTTTATCTAAAATATCTAAAGACATATATACATATTTTAGATATCTAAAAACCAGCCTCCGGCGCCTAGACTGCAGCTCTGCACAAGAAGTTTGGCCAGAGGAGAAATGGTCGTGCCCAACTAAGCCTGGTTTCTATCTAGGTTTTTTCGCTTCACTTTCGTCAATTGGTGAAGTTTGTTCCTCGCCACTGTTGCCACTGGCTTGCTTGGTTTGGGACTTGTGGAGCTGCGTATCGATGCATTTGCTCTTCACTGTTTGGACTTTCAGCAGTGAAAATTAAACCACGCTCAACTGAACTAAACTGAACTTCAACTCTGAAAACTGAACTGACACAGTTTCAATTTCAATTTTCTAGAACTTCTATGTTAAGCTGCTCTGACACAATCTACATTGTAAAAGCGCTATAGAAATAAAGATGAATTGAATTGAATATCTGGACTAGAAACAAGACAAAAACTCTGAGTGTCATTTATTCATTCATTTTCCTTCGGCTTAGTCCCTTTATTCATAAGGGGTCGCCACAGCAGAATGAACCACCAACTTATCCAGCATATTTTTTACACAGCAAATGCCCTTCCAGCTGCAACCCCGTACTGGAAAACATCCATACACACTCATTCACACACATACACTACGGCCAATTTAGTTTATTCAATTCACCTATAGCGCATGTCTTTGGACTGTGGAGGAAACCGAAGCATCCGGAGGAAACTCACACCAACACGGGAGAACATGCTAACTCCACACAGAACCGCCAACTGACCGAGCCAGGACTCGAACCAGCGACTTTCTTACTGTGAGGCGACAGTGCTAACCACTGAGCCACCGTGTCACCAACTCTGAGTAAGAAAAGCATTTTTTGCAGTGCAGGTCAGTGGGGAGTTCAGGGAGGAGTTATAGACCAGAAAATCTGAATAAATAAGCTTCACAATCACAATAAACAGAAACAAAGACACATTTGCTTGATCAGCTGCAGAAGCTGCACATAGCAAAATTATTTATTGACCTCCACCTATTTTTACTCTTTTTGCACAACGCACAGTCCTTGTTCCCTGTATCCCCCCAAATGTTTCCTCCTCCATAATCCATAATCGTTTTTTTCATTTTGCTGTAAATCATCGTTCAGTGCACGGAACACTTGAATGGCAGATTATTTAAAATATTAATTTCAAGGTACCGTTTCCAGCCTCGCACGTGATCTTGAGTGACCTTATCACTTCTCACGTGCGTTTGTGAGCCAGAGTTGTCTGCGATTGTTTTGTTTTTCTGTTCTGATCCATCATGCAGTAAGAACACAGCAGCAACTGAACGCCTTAGATAGTGATGCAGTGTGAAAACAACAACAAACCGATGCCTATGAAAATCATGCAGTGTGAACTCGACCTTGCAGCTGGAGGGGCATCTGCCACATGACACATATGACAGAGTAATTGGAGGTTCATTCCGCTGTGGCGGCCCCTGAAAAAGGGACTAAGTTGAAGGATAGTGAGTGAGTGAGGGAGTAAGTGAGTGAGTGAGTGAGTGAACTCAGCCTAAAACTCCTTGTGCACCCTCCTGCCTTAAATCAACAGAAATCTAAATGATGTAACTGCTTACTTGCCCTCGTGTCAATTCAAATTCCAGTTTACACTTTCACAATGCAAAAATAGCTGCAAACAAATATGGAATGACAAGAGGCTGAATAAATAATGACAGAATGTTCATGTCTGGGTGAAATATTCTTTTAAATCTCTTGCTCACGTTCTATTTAATTACCACCTGATAAAAACCCCAAAAAGTGAGCGCTGCCAAAGACAGCAGTGTAATTCATTACCCAGCGTAGATGTAATCAGAGGACGTCAGGGGTCCAAACACTAATGACTCCAGTGATTAACCCATGTCAACGACCTGGACTAAAGCACCTGTGATGGCAATCAAGTGTAGAGATGCATTTCTGTATGCTGCAATTTGCAGCTTGTTGAACTTGTGAATGTGTCTTGTAAATAGGCAGCGCTTAGAGGTGCATAATTACTGTTCATTCATTCATTCCCTTATTTATCAGCGGAATGAACCACCAACTATTCTGGCATTTGCTTTACGCAGCGAATGCCCTTTCAGCCACAACCCAGTACTGGGAAACACCCATACACTCTAGCATTCACACACTCATACACATACGGCCAATTTTGTTCATTAAATTCACCTATAACGCATGTCTTTAGACCGGGGGAAACCAAAGCACCTGGAGGAAACCCACACTAACACGGGGAGAACATGCAAACTCCACACAGAAATGCCAACTGACCCAGCCGGGACTCAAACCAGTGACCTTCTTGCTGTGAGGCGACATTGCTAACCACTGAGACACCGTGCCGCCCTTATAATTACTGTAAATTTAATATTATTATATGTAGGGGTGGGCAGTATGACCAAAATTCTATTTTAAGGTATGAGTAATTCAGTTTCACGGTATAACAATATATTTCATTTATTCATTCATTTTCCTTCAGCTTAGTCCCTTTATTCATAAGGGGTTGCCACAGCAGAATGAACCACCAACTTATCCAGCATAGGTTTTACACCGCGGATGCCCTTCCAGCTGCAACCCAGTACTGGGAGACACCCATACACTCTCACACTCACACATATACACTTCGACCAATTTAATTTATTCAATTCACCTATAGCACATGTCTTTGGACTTGTGGGGGAAACCGGAGCACCCGGAGGAAACCCATGCCAACACAGGGAGAACATGCAAACTCCACACAGAAATGCCAACTGACCCAGCTGGGACTCGAACCAGTGACCTTCTTGCTGTGAGGTGACAGTGCTAACCGAGCCAGCATGTCGCCACAATGTATTTCATGATATAGTTATTTAAATAGATAGTTATTCCAGACAATCAACAAATGGTTATAATAAATATAAACTTATATACTTTACAAATGAAAAATGTTGTTAAATATAGTAGGGATGCACAGTATTAGATTTTTTTTCTTTTCAAACACCAAGTTAACAGTTTTTACAAATTTAAGTGGACTGAACATAAAACAATTAAGTTGTCCCCAAAAAACCTTAAGAATTGTGTTCACTCATTTTTAATAAGTAGTTTGAACAAGCAGCAAAAGTCTTTTTTTTGAGTGTGAGTTGATGCCGATATCTTTTCTGTTTGTGTGTTTTGACAAGTTTTAAATTACAGGTTAACTTACAACATCAGTTTTAATATTTTTATTCCCCTTAAGTGTTAGCTTTAATAAATTATAATCACACTTGTGATATTATGAGCCCAACTGATCCTTTATTACAACTAACATTTATTTTTCTTTCATTTCTATTGGTGTAATAGTAGGCCCTGAATAAGTCTCCCATAAGGCAGGCACTAGGACCAAGCAGCAGGCTGTTCTATATGATTGGTGTCACAGAGAGTGTCATTCGCTCTGGTAATTCAAAAACTGAATTGACAGTACTGCACTTGTGTTGCGTGCACAACCCTATCTTCAGTTTAATCATCATTTGTCATGTGAGGCTATGGGTTGCAGGTAATATTGTTGTAAGTACCATTCAGTTTCTTATGCAGACCAATCTTTTCACTTCATAAGACCTCAGTGTATTGTCATAATATAGCATTGATGCTGACAGATGCTGATATACAGTAATCCATGCCGGGTTTCTGCCTGCCAAAAGTCAATGAAAGCATACGAAAGAAAAAAGAAAAAGTCACCTGCATCTCAGATGACCTGAGGCTGTGTAGATTAACAGAAAATGATCCTTTTAGGATGAATGAGTCATTTTTTGCCCAGACAGATGTGCAAAACAAACTATGCAACCCTGTAAAACAAATCCAAAGCAAAGCAACCATTATCCACTGCAATATGGTTGCTAGGCAACATCAAACACCTTCAAAAAATAATGTTAGTGCAGTTTGTTTCCTAATACATTATCCTTCAAGCACTGGGCAATGGAAAGACATCATGGAAAATCAGACATTCATTCATTCATTTTCCTTCGGCTTAGTCTCTGTTTCAGAGGTCACCACAGCGGAATAAACTGCCAACTATAAACTGCCAACTACTCCCCCGTGTTCACGTGGGTTTCCTCTGGGTAGTGTATGTGTATGAATGGGAGTGTATGGGTGTTCCCAGTGATGGGTTGCGGCTGGAAGGGCATCCGCTGCGCAAAACATATGCTGGATAAGTTGGCGGTTCATTCTGCTGTGGCGACCCCAGATTAATAAAGGGACTAAGCCGAAAAGAAAATGAATAAATGAATTATCCTAAAATCCAGGAAAAATTTTTAAAGAAACAAAGATTACTAGAGTATTTGCATTACAATAATTCATTCTTTCTGCTTCGAAAGGTCATGTGTTACTTGCTGTTTCTTGTAATGAACCATGAAATTTAATTTATGAGTGAAAACGAATTTCTGTTTTCTGTTGACTCTCTTTTCAGGGAGTAAATGACTTTGAATCCACATAAAAATGCCATAAAAACTGTTAAATGAATTGCATGCTTGGAAATTGCAGCATAAACAAGTGCTTATTGTGTAACTGTCATGCTGCTCTTATTATTAGACTACGCTTTGTCACATATTATTGAGGTTTGTGTACTAAAGGGATGATTCTGAATAAATGAAGTTTCAGTCATTATCTACTCTTCTTACAAAAATGTATGAAGTCTTCGTGATGATAAAAGTTACATTCATGGATGAATGATTCCTGTGAAGTGTTGAGGTTAATCTATTTTAATAACTTTAATAACTAATTAATATGGTAATACTGTAGCTTTGTGTCATGTTCACCAGCGATCAAGGACTTCAGAGATCGCTGGTGAACTACAATTCATCATGAACTACAAATCATCACAAACTACAATTCCCATCATTCCGCCACACACACCCGGTTTTCACTTCCACTGATCACACACGCAGCTGCATCCCATCACTATTGATTGTTTGGACTATTTATACACCTTGCTCCAGTTTGGTCATTGCTCAGTCGTTTGTTATTCTCAGTCGGTGTTATTTTTTGTATGGTATTGTTTGGTCTTGTTGTTTTTGCTTATGTTATATCACAGTTCCCAATCATAGTTTGTTGTTTTGTTATTTTGTTGTTCCTGGATGTCCTGTTTTAGCACAAGATGACTCACCAATAAATGCACTTGGATCCTACTCTTGTCCCGTCTCCGATACCACCCGGTAACGTGACAGAACGACTGAGCCCATTATGGATCCAGCAGATGGTGAGAGTCAGACTCCGTCAGGGTAATCGCTCCGTTGAGCATTACGTGACGGAGCTTTTGAACTTGGCTCCGAGAAGCAGCTACGACGACCTACTGTTGATGATGTTTTTTCAAGGAGGACTTTCAGACCCAGTTCGCTCAAGAATGCCAACATTTGAGGAGGACTGGGGTCTATATCTATACATGGAGTTTGCACTTTTGTTGTCGGGTTCTCCCTTCGCTATCTCAGTTGTGGAGGAGGAGGAACATCAGGAGAGCAAAAGGAGGAAAGCCAAACTTAAGCTCCGCGCCTATCCTCGACAGTCAAGTTCACGAGTTTTTTTTCTCTGAGCCCCATGAATGGATGGCAGAGCTGTGCGACTCCCCAGTGCTGCCGGAGCAGCCGTCTGAGTCCCACGAAAAGCCGGAGGTGCCACTTGAGCCCCATGAAGGGATGGCAGAGCCGTGTGATTTCTCAGTGCTGCCGGAGCAGTTGTCTGAGTCCCACAAAAAGCTGTTTGAGGCTTGTGATTTCTTAGTGCCGCTGGGGTTCGATGAACTGCCAGAGTTTCCTGAATCAAAGTCTCCTGACCCGCTGGAGTTCGATGAACTGCCAGTGTTTCCTGAATAAAAGCCTCCTGACTCACTGGGGTTCGGTGAACCGCCAGTACCTTCTGAACCAAAGCCTCCTGACTCACTGGGGTTCGGTGAACCGCCAGTACCTTCTGAACCAAAGCCTCCTGATCCGCTGGGGTTCGGTGAACCGCCAGTACCTCCTGAACCAAAGCCTCCTGACTCACTGGGGTTCAGTGAACCGCCAGTACCTTCTGAACCAAAGCCTCCTGATCCGCTGGGGTTCGGTGAACCGCCAGTACCTCCTGAACCAAAGCCTCCTGATCCACTGGGGTTGAATGAACTGCCAGTGCGCCCTGAACCAAAACCTCCAGACCCACGGAGGGCGTTTAACCCATATCTGCCTGCTGAACTTAAACCCCCAGACATACTTCACCCTCATGCTCCAGGTCCTCCACAGCTTCATGCTCCAGATCCGCCTGAATTCCATGCTCCAGGTCCTCC
>CAIGQV010003909.1:7535803-7556211 GCA_903798115.1 Danio jaintianensis | reverse complement strand
CAGCTTCATGCTCCAGATCCGCCTGAATTCCATGCTCCAGGTCCTCCGCAGCTTCATGCTCCAGATCCGCCAGAGTTCCATGCTCCAGGTCCGCCACAGTTCCTTGTTTCACAGTTTTTGTATTTCTTGTTCCTGTCTAGTCACTGTGTTATGTGCCAGCTTTGTTTAGTGTTTTGTTTTGGACCCTCCATGCCCTCCCCGTGTTCCGCTTCACCTCCCTCCGGGAATATTCTGTCACGTCTGGAATCCGCTCCTTAGGAGGGGGGTACTGTCATGTTCACCAGCGATCAAGGACTTCAGAGATCGCTGGTGAACTACAATTCATCATGAACTACAAATCATCACAAACTACAATTCCCATCATTCCGCCACACACCCGGTTTTCACTTCCACTGATCACACACGCAGCTGCATCCCATCACTATTGACTATTTATACACCTTGCTCCCGTTTGGTCATTGCTCAGTCGTTGTTGTTTTTTGTTTGGTCTTGTTGTTTTTGCTTATGTTATATCACAGTTCCCGATCATAGTTTGTTATTTTGTTACTTTGTTGTTCCTGGATGTCCTGTTTTTGCACGAGATCTCATCATTAAATGCACATGGATCGTATCTCTTGTCCCGTCTGCAATACCTCCCGGTAACGTGACACTTTGCAAAATGATCAGAAGTTTGATAGTTTACTGAACAAGTCATTTCTAATTACCTTGAAAACAATTAATCAGTTGAATTTGAGCATTTTATATGGACAAAGTGGTGGTCTACATTCCCATTTTATACAAGCAATGTTTTTGTTTAACTCACCATTGAAAAGAACATCAACCACAGGGTTTCTGCAAATTTCACCAAGACAAATTTAAGACTTTTTAAGACCTTTTTAAGACCATTATGAATGAAATTTATAAGATAAATCACTAAGGGTTTTTTCTAATAGCGAGTGGAAAATATTTTTACTTGCCCCATTAAAATTCAAACACATATATTTTCCAAACACATACTTATAAACCAATAATATTATAAGAAAGATAATTAAACCAAATAGGTAAATAGAGTTTAAAAATTTAACTTTTGTTAAACATTTTCTTTTTTTTTTAGATGGATTGTTGGTTGTACAAGTCGACAAAGGAAAATTAAGTCCTGTTTAAAATTATTTAAGACCTACAACACCATATTTAATTGAATTTAAGACCCTGCGGACACCCTGCAACCAATCTCTGTACAATTGAAGGTCATAGCACACAAAAACAACCTGGTGATAACGGCTTGAGTGGCATAATGGTCTGAAAACACATTCACAACAAGTGTGAATAAAGCTTAGGTAAAATCAGAGCAGCGCCTCATTCAGACTCTATCAAGATAGACAACACATCAAGCTGGGAATCAATGAACGGTGTTATAGATGGATTCCAAGTGTTGTATGGGCTGCAGAATATATGGTTTTAGCATCGAAATCGCAATGTGCACATTCGCAATAGTCACATCATAGAATATGCAGTTTTGAGTCTGAATTATATTTGATAATTTCTGTCTTGTTTCTAGTCCAAAAATCTAAATGTCAAACCGAAAACAAGATTATTTTACTGAACCCATTGGCAGATTATTTTACTTGTTTTAATATTAACTTAATTTTGACCTATTACCTCTGAAAGTAAAAACAAATAATTTTTACTTGATTTAACAATTGAGTTGTTTGAACTAGAAACGAGACAAAAACTCAGAAATGCTTTTTTTTGTATTTTTATTATGACTCTCCAGAAAAACGTTAAATATAACTATTCAAACCATGTGGTGAAACTGTATTAGTATTGCAATATATATATATATATATATATATATATATATCTTTATATATAATTTTTTTCTCATTCTTAAGCATACCAATAATTTACTGTACAAACACTGCAACACTTATAAGCAGAACTGAACATCAGAAAAATGGACATCAATGCAACAAACTCAATGTTAATCTGTACAAAGAGTATGCTGTGATAAAGCATATATTAAGAATATACACTAAATGAAAAAAATCAGCCAACCCTAATTTTTCAAAACAAAATGTCAAGCAACCAATAAAGGATCTGTTTCACCCTGCAACAAATTCAGCACCATGTTCTTTAAATCAGGCTAAGCTGATATAATATATAACCTGGACAGGCAGTGTCAGCTCATTTGATCATATCCAGGAAAATACACTTCAACAAACTCAATAAACACTCAACTGCACTTGGAGAAGTAGGCTGGATTCCAAACAACATTGGATCTTGAGTGTCTCATTGCCAAAAACCATAATGCCAAACATACACCACAGGTGACCAAGAGATTATATAGGCCTGTTCATCAAATAAATCTTCAGAAGACTTGAGACATGCAAGTCATTTGTCATCTTTTTGATGCTTTTATAGTGAAGAAACAGAGAATCTACCATATCTTCAAGGACATCATTCACATTTGACTATACTGTAGTAGTCAACATTTGAAGTAGATCAAGGCCTTTCATCAAAGTTGTCCTGAAACTATTCAACAACACCCATTCTTGACTTAAGACAATTTTTTAAATGTTTTTGATCTATTTCAAACGTTGACTTCTGTATAAGTTGCACTGGCATTGTTGAGAGAAAAAAGTCACATTGGTGAATAAGTCATATTTGATAACTGAATCTGAAATTGAAGCATAAAACAAACATAAATGATAGAGGAATGCATTATAAACAATACTTTATGTTTCAAATCTGTCAATATTATGTGTCAAATTCAAACAAATGTATTTAAAATGAAACTAAAAGCACGTCATGATTTTGGCAAGTATGATGAGATCCTGGATTAACATCTATGTTGATCCTGGAACATCATTTTTGTTCGAAAATGTAATCCATACCTATTCCCTACCCCTAAACCCAACCATAACTGTAAATTATTCCCAAAATCAGAGGGGAATAATAGTTGGATAACAATCATTTAGAAGTGCATAAACCGAACCGTAAGCCACAAACAGCAAACGTATCCCTTAATTCTGATTGGCTGATTGGAATGTTGTTCCAGGATCAACATAGATGTTAATCCAGGAACATGTCCTACTTGGTGAAATCAGGTTGGCGAAAGTAAAACAAGATGTGTGGATATTCAAACAATCACATCTCTCTCCAACTCCAAACATATGTATGTGTTTCATGCTTGTTTTCTTGCTTACCCACATTTTATAAGTTGCTTTGGAATATAAGTAGTACAAAAAGAAAAAAAAAACTGAATGTGATTATTCTTAACCCTTGTGCACTGTTCAAATTTACTACCATTTTGTTATGTTAGGGATAAAAAAAAACATCCACTGAATTAAACTGCTGTAAAAATGCATCAGATAAATATTTTTTTCATTTTTTTTTTTTTGCATAAATCTGTTAATCAACCTCAGTCCTGATCAAAACTACTAAATTGCTTAGAAAATTACAGGATTTTAACTCTTTAATTGCCAAGTTCACAAATGATGTCACTGATTTGGTGAAAAAAACACACAAAATGACGTATTTTCAATATAAAAAGTAATTGTGGACTGGATTTTTTTGTACCTTTTATCACAGTCTTGGATATGTGAATGATTAGTAACAACATTGGCTTTGATGCATAGCTAGATTTAAATTTTTTCTCCCTAATTTACTGTTGGTGGCTGTTTTTTCCCCCATTGACTTCCATTATAACCACATTTGATGGTGCATAAATACACAGTCTGTTTACTCCATGTAGTTCTGAGAGCTGAGATGCATATTTTGATTTTCTCAGACACATCAAGGTAAGTGCGCAAAAGTCACTCTCACAGTCTCACACACTCACAGACACACATTTTCATTTGCTGTTATACTCCATATAAAATCCAGAAACTAAACTTTTTTTGCACAGGCCTATCTAAAGGGTTAATGGTGCCAACTGACGACCAACAGTAAAAATTACAAATATTACCTCTTTCCAACAGGAAAAAACCACCAACAATCAAAAATGCATGATTATATGGTGTCATGGTTTTGCAATAAAAAAGTGGTTATAATGGAAGTCAATGGGGCAAAAACAGCCATTAACAGTAAATTAGGGAGAAAAAAATGTTGTTTCACATGTCCAAGACTTTGATAAAAGGTAAAAAAAAAAATTCAGTCCACAATTACTTTTTATATTGAAAATACGTCATTTTGTGGTTTTTTTCACCAAATCAGTGACATCATTTATGAATTTGGCAATTAAAGAGTTAAAATCCTGTAATTTTCTAACCAATTTAGTAGTTTTGATCAGGACTGAGGTTGATTAACAGATTTATGCAAAAATATTTATCTGATGCATTTTTACAGTAGTTTAATTCAGTGGATGTTTTCATCCCGAACATAACCAATGGGTAGTAAATTTGCCCAAAGTGTATCGTTGAGGTTTTTTTTTATTTTTTTATTCAAAGCATTTTCTCAAAATATGTGTCAAAATAAGATTTGTCACCAAAAATCATTCTGCTAGCTGAAACACAGAAAATGTTATGGCCAAATTAAGACTCAAAATCACCCCAGAGTGGATGAAAACATTCCCAACAGTGCATAAGGGTTAAATTCAAAATTTTATTTGCTCTGAAAATGCAATAAAAAAAATTTTTAAACCCTGGTTGACATGAGGTTGAGTAAATGATGACAGATTAATTCATTTTTTATTTAAACTATCCATTCAATAAAAAATAAAAAAAACTTGACTTTTGAGTTCAGACGTTCTCTGTTGACTTTAATCCCGGCTGACAGACTTTGATCTGTGCTGACTGACATCATTTGAAATTGATCCAATCAGATACATTGGTTGCCTTTGTAATGACGTCGCCATCACCGAGCGACTTTCTTCTACTACAAGGAGCAGAAAAGCTGGCAGCACAGAGAAAGCTGACAGAAAGCTTGAAATCTGCTTATCTACTCTCTATGGCATTCCGCCATAGAACCGAACTGATGCTTTACTAGAGTAAGTATGTCTGGCATTGAAAGAAATCTCTTGAATGAACGAGTGAAGGGAAGGAAACTACCATTGCTCTCATTAGAAAAACAGTCACTCCGACTCGCACATGTCTGACATAGTTTCAGCTTTTGACTCTTTAGATGGACTAATGGCTTGAACATCTCTTCTGAAAGGCTTCTAAAAACATCATCCCTAGAGTGGAGAGATGATGCATTTGTTTTCTCTTTCACACACAACCCAACACACTTTTTAACCAAGCCCTCAACACTGTGTCATGTCAATGTCAAGTCTTTCTAAGAACCAGAGAATGAATATATCAGAGCCATTATTTTCTGGGACATTATTTTTGATGGTTTTGAGTCTACCTGCTGTACATTTGAGAGTAAAGTTCAGTATGGAAGCTTCACTTAGACATTAAAATGCACCTCTGCCCGGTGCATTTGGCTCCAGCGAACCTCTATAAATCATTCAGTCTGTCACGTAGAAGGGGAAATGCATGCACAGAAGTAGCTATACGTGCCCTGTTCTGAAAACAGCAGCTTACATTTTGACCTAGTCCAGACTGGGTATGTCTGAATGTCATTGGTCAAGGGTAGGGTTGCACAATATATCATTTCTGCATTGATATCGTAATGTGCGATTCTGCAATAGTCACATCGCAGGATCTGCAATGTCAAGTTGGTATTACCAGGAACTACAGTTCAGAGCACATGATTTGATTGCAAAGTTTAACCCTAATATAATAGTGTGAATTTTATTTGTATGTGTGTTTTTATTGATTTAAAGTGAATTTAAACCATTTGGGCACAAGAAATGATACAGTTTGCCACGTTAACAAAGAATGATTGTGTTTATTTATCCAATGAAGACTCCATGCAGTGTTATTGTACATTTGATTATTGAATTTCTGTACATGGATACTGTTAAACTCAGCCGAAAACCATAAAGTGCTGTTAATTTTATTTACATCATTGTTCTGTTGTTTTCTTCAGTGCTTTACGGAAGTTTAGATGCCATTTTAATTTTAATATTAATGTTAGCATATGAGCACAGGGTTTTTTTGTTTATAGCCATTGATGGGAGCTTCTGCAGCTCCAAAAGCGCCTCTTGCTGGCACAGAATTAATCTATTTATGAATTCAGTCAAGTTTAGTCGTTTGAAAATGTAAAAATTTTAAAAGGAGGCGTGGCACCAAACCCCACCCCTAAACCCAGACGAGCAAATAATACTAAAATATACAAATGAGATCATACAAATTCATACGATTTAGCCACTGAATCAAAAAATTATGAATTGGCGTGAGATAGCGTTGGAGTTTAGTGTTGGATAATTAGTGTAATATCCTTCTATGTGCATTATTCATTTTTAAACATCATGGTTACGGTAATACCAGTATCACAGCAACTCTAATTAACACATTAATGATATTCTTTAACAACAACAACAGCATTTATTCATAAAGCACATTTAAACACCATAAAATTTATCCAAAGTTCTGTACAAATGTAAAAACAGATTTTCTACAAAACTACAACTGTATCTACAAACATCTAAAAGCTAATCCTCATTTCCCGGTTCATTTGACAAGTGTCAGCATGAGCATGGTTCAGTTGGCCGGCCCTGGCCCAGTTGGAAGAGGTGTGCCAGAGCGCGGTTCGGTTGGGCTTTGGTGCGGTAAGCTTGTAGTGTGAGTGCAAAGCGCGCCTGAGCACGAAACTAAAGATGCAACGTCATTTTTAAGGGACTGATTAATATGGATTTATTAATCATTCTTACTTTTCAATGAACGTGAACTGTCATAGTTTATCAAAGATCCAAACCCCTCGATGACTATTATGAACATTTATGAGCGTCAAAAGTTGTGAATCTGTTCAGCAAAAGATTTGTCTGTGTGTCACTGCATCCCAAACGATAATACAGTATTACAATAAAATAATAACACTGTTTTGTATAATTAAAATAATACGAAACAATATAACTAAAGCAATCTCCATTATACTGAGCAAGAGCGCTTCTCTTCTGTTAAACTGAATAGTCGCAACATCGATGACGTAAGCGTTCTCCGGCTCGGAAGATAAAATTCAATGTGAGTGCAGGCCGAGGGGGAAAGGGGAGAGGGGTTCAAGGCAACCGTGCCTAGTGTAAGTACACCCTATGTCTAGATTTAAAAATGTCCAGAGAAGGAGTAGATCTCACATGATAGGGGAGACCATTCCAGAGTTTGGGACCAACCACAGAAAAAGCCCGATCACCCTTAATTTTAAAATGACACCTTGGTACAGTTAAAAGCAGGACAGTATGGCACAAGAAATTCATAAATGTAACTTGGTGCACAACCAGATAATGCTTTATATACAAATAAAAGAATGTAATATCAACCCTAAATTTAACAGGAAGCCAATGGAGGGATGATAAAACAGGGGAAATATGAGCCCTCTTTTTTGACCAAAATTCTTGCCGGAGCCTTTATACTTAAAAAAAATAAAAATACAAATCAATACTGACATATCGTGACATAGCATTTCACGATTTCACAAGCATTTCCATCTAGAAACAGCATTTGACATCACTGCTGCTGTTTAACACTGTCAGAATAAAAAATTATTCCAACACTCAAAGATTTAATGTTCTTGCAGCAAGGGAACAATACAGAACAAACACAAGAGGTTCCACTCAGTCCTTTGAGACCAGTTTTTATACAGGCATACAAACAAATGACGAAACATTGTCTTTAATCATTGGTCTAAACAGTTTGTTTGATAGAATCTTATTGATCATATCCTCAACTCTTTGTCAGCACTATATTCCTGCAACTGGCACATTCCAACCATTCAAGTGATTGAAAACTACAGTTGAGCACCTGATTATATCAAGAAGCACATACATTTATAACATCAACTTTGGGTTTCTTTAAAAGTATACATATATAAATAGAATTGATGGAAATGAATCAAATTAATTGATCTAACAAACACACTGAGCGTATAAAGAGCCATTGACAGACCATCTGATATCCTGCAAACTGTTTCTACTGAAGCAATCCACGCAGCATCTGTACCTGAAATTATCCCATCTGCCCAAACATCAGCAGTCTCCCTCTCTTGCCCCCTCAGACCTCATGTCTGGATTCAGCCATTCTCTGTAGCCGCTCTAGTGTCTACACCATTATACACTCATCTTGTTCCTTCAAACTCTTCAGTTCGCTTCTAAACAGCTCTCTTAACCCCTGTCTGGCTCTGCAAACTAAGGCATCTCAACCAAATACATTAGCACTCTTTTTCTTGCCCTGGAGTCTAGATTCCCGACCTCTCCAACTGCTCCCTTACTGTCGGTGCTGTAAACCTCTGGCTTTTGCCGTCTCCCCTGCTGCTGTCATCCCCGGGGGACTCCCAGTGGGCAGAAGCTGATTAGAGATGAATCAGACAGCTGAGAGAGGCTGACTGAGGTAAAGATGCATGCTGGAGAAATACAGCCTGGCCTTCACACATCAGAGACCATGTACATGGAAGAGAGGAGTTATATTTATACAGTTGGCACAGCAGCCGAAAGCCCTGAATGTCTACACCTATGCTGTGGCAGTAACCTGTACTGCTTCTTTCATGGCACATGTGTCAAACTCAGGGGCCAAATCTGGCCCGCCATATCATTTTATGTGGCCCTCGAGGTTGATACGATGTGAACCAAATGCAAATTTAAGTATTGGTGATTTCCTAAAATCAAATTCATTTGATTAAACTATTAGAATTACCATATTTTATCTATAACCTACATAAGATAAAAATAGTAGTTAATAGTTAAATAAAAACTAATATTTTTTTTTTTCCATTGGATTGCGACCCCTGGGGTCATTACGTTAGATTAAAGACACAGCAATAGGGTCAGATGCAGCAGATTGATTTCATGGCACCAGGTTAAACTTTCTGACACCTTTACGGCACTCACGTAGATAAAAAATAAATACAGGCCACAACTGAACACGGAGGATGATCTCTGAGTGGCGTTCTCCAAAATTAAACGAAGAATTGACTTGGGCCTATGGGTGTGTGTGCACCGTTGCGTTGTGTATTTATAACCACCTCAGAGGATATTGGGGGTTGCGAGTCACTGGCATTGTTATTTTAGGGGTCGCGGGCTGAAAAGTTTGAGAACCCCTCTTCTAAAGCATAAAAATGCCATAACATATTTGCAGATATTTAAGAAACATACAAAGTGAACATATTTGTTTATCTGAAAAACAATGCTAAAGTCAGTTATTCTGCATGAAAATGTGCGTTCCGTGCACGCTCCTGTTAGTGACACCAATCTGGCAACCTGCGCTGGCGTGGAGTCATCAGAGTAGGGGCAGAGTGAAAAAGTGTTTTGAACCAGGAGCACAATATCTAGTTCAACCACTGGTTGTCATACTTACATACTGCAACTTTAAGTTAACTTAATCAATTTGTGTTAGGACAACATGAAGGAATTGTGTGGAACCCAGCATTTTTTACAGTATGTGATGTATTGTCCCGCGACCGTGCAGAATTCAGTTCAATGGCATCTTTCGTGCAAGTTCAAAATATTTGAGCGGAAAATTTGTGCAATGTCAAAAGCTTTCCACAAGTAATCTAGAGTAAGTGATGCAATGCATTGCATTTGTTGTGAACCCAGCATTATAATAAAAGTCCATGTTGTTTTAATCGTATGGTTAATATAAATTATATCTCCCATTATGCATGTTTGTTTTGATACCCAGCTCTAAATTATTTGTTGTTTCATAGTTCTGTTTCTATCAAATATGACAGAGTTTTGGAGAAAGGTAATGACTTGTGTCTGATGATATTTGTCTTTGTTACTAACTAATGTGGATTTCTTCACCTGATAAAAGGATTTGTGTTAAAATAAACCAAAGAATTAACATCTATTTTGCATGTATACAGATACATGCACTTAATTGTTACTTTAATATGTTATAATGAAATAAATCGAAAATTAGTTAACAGTATGTTAAGTAGTAGTAACATTTATACTAGGGCTGCATTATTCTGGCTAAAATGAGAATCACAATTTTTTTTGCTTAAAATAAAGATCGCGATTTTCTCACGATTCTGTAGATGTAAAATAAAGGTTAATATGAGTAGGCTATTATTAATGTTATTTTTCAAACATATGGTAAAATAAACAATAATAATATTAGGCCTATGTGTAGTTCTACTGTTGGTTAAAATGTTAAATTTTGTACAGACTTGGAACGGTGGACTTGAACAGACTTCAAATATGTCTTGGTTCTTAATGCACAGTAAAGTGATTACATCAGAATACAACTATTCATTATTCATAAGTTGAATTACTATGTTTGAGACATATAGGCTTGCAATCTGTCATTGCTGGTAAAATGAGATTTGTCAATATCAGATTCCCTCCTGCATTATATTTAACATTATATAGGCTAGAGTTGTTATACTGACACTGTTACACGTTTATTCTCATGCACAACACTCTATGAAAAACACGCTATGAAAAAAAAAATATATATATATATCAAATGCTTGTCGTTATCATAACTCTAAAATGCGATGTGATAATTTAAATGATGTGCGCGCTTTTGGTTTCACTTTCACTGCATAGTGCACTCATGTTATGGCTGCCGTCCCTTTGTGAAAAAAAACACACAAGCAAATCATACATCCCGCGCAGCTCCCAAACAATTGCTCAGTGTTACAAACTGAACGTTATTTTAGCACTTTATTACCTGTCATTTACAGCCTATGCAGGTTCTGTTCAATAAAGTAGCCTAGACGCGGGCGAGTGCGTCCTCTCTGGTAAACGCGTGTGATTTCTCGGCCGCAAATACATTATTAGATAAAAACAGAAATGACATTTTTGGGTGAATTATATCTTATAAATACAGTACGTGACTCTTTCAACACCATTCAGAGGTGTCCACATTGCTGAGCAACATATATAAAACAATGTGAAGACTTGTGCAACCGCCTTTATGCTTCTCTCCTGACCTTGAAAATATAATTGATTTAGATAGTGTGGGGGGTCGAATCGAGATCATGATCTTTTTTCGATTAATCGTGCAGCCCTAATTTATACAGTCTTAGTTAACATACATGTTAAATGAAAAGATATATAATAACCGGCCCTTTGAGGTCAGCCACAATTCTAAAGTGGCCCTCAGTAAAAATTAGTTTGACACCCCTGTGAATAGTTCACCTAAAAAGTAAAGGTGCTGTGTGTACGTTTTTGACTCTTCTAAAGCATAAAAATACCCTAATATGTTTGCAGATATTTAAGAAACATGCATACTTGTTTATCTGAAAAATAATGAAAGTCAGTTATTCTCATTTAAAAAAGTGTGTCCGTGTCAGAATGTCTGTCTTTGTTTTGGTCCAGTAACTCCTGCCACTGCCAGTTTACCCAATTATATTTCAGCATACCAGGGTGTCTTAGAGTGGAAAACACAGCATTTTTCTTTTTAGCCATGGGGACTGCCTCAAAATACGTGGACGCAGCCAAAAATTCGCTTTTTAAGGGACAGTAGCAGACTCCAACATGAGACACAGATTCAGAGTTATAAAAATCCACATGAGGTGTTTTGTTAATTAGCAAATAATATAACTAATATAAATATAAATATTAGGCATGGCATGCTCGCTCCTGTTCATGTCGTTAACCTGGCAACCTGCATGTTTATCTAATCTAAAGGGGGAGAAAATCTACAGTATTTTGAATTTGGACTGCAATACCAAGTTCAACCACTAAGTGTCAATTCTACATACTGCACCTTTACCATTTAGACTTTTTTGTTTTTCTTGTGTTGTTCCAAACTTAAATTAATTTCTTGTCTTCCAGGCAACAGAAAGTAAGTGGATGACTAAAGCGTTAAAGTTTCAAAAATGATGCAAAGCCACCATAAAGAACCATGAAAGTGGTCTGTGTGAGTCCAAATCTTCTGAAACCATACATTCGTTCTTGTAGCTCAAACAGTTGTGCATGCTGCTACCAATGTTTGAAGCCTGGGGAATCCATGAATTGATAAAATGTGTACACTGAATGCAGTGTACAGTAAGTTGCCTTGGATGAAAGCCTCCGCCGAATGTCTAAATGCAAATGTAAAATGCAATGTTTTAACTCTACATAATAAACAAACCAAATTCAAATAGTACCTAAGCTCTCCTTGACTCATTCATGAAAAAAAGTATGATTTATGAATCAATCTTTTGAGTCAGAACTTTGAATCAATCAGCAAATACGATCTGAAGGATTCAATCAAGAACTGACCTGACTGATATGATTTTGGAGTTCATCTTTCTAGCTATGTCTTCATGCAAAAAAAGTTTAGAATTGGTTTATTGGTTCAAGGCTGAAATGTCTTCATGCAAATCTCTCCATTAATCTGACTAAACTGAATTCAAATTACATTTTGATCAGATAAAGTGGTGGATTCAGACTCAAATGATGTTTTATATACGCAGTGCAGTGATGAGTATGTTGACATTTTACATTGTGTGTATGTTTGCTGTGAGCTTCCTGATCTGATCAACAATGTTATACACTCCATAACTAAAATAACAAAATGAGCTGCTGGAAAATCTGACTAGGTGTTGTTAGGCTTTCTAGTACTCCTGCATACCCATAGATGAACACATAAAAGTGTTTTTGTTTTGTTTTTTACATTTACACGGTATTATTTTTAAAAACTGCTCTATTTTCAAAAAGTGTGATTTCATCCCCAAAAACAAAACACGAACAGTGTAAATTTTTAATGTCTTCCCTATATTGAGTTGTTATTTATTGTCCTTTTCAGGAAACTTATCTTGGACCCAAACAGTGCCTTGACTTGACTCACTACACATACAAAAAAAAAGAAACGTGTAACATTTACCAACAACCAGGGGCGTAGCGCACATTTTAAAAGTGGGGCAGACAGCTGAATGAGATCCAAAGGTTTACGTTCATATAATTATTAATCACCTATTTCTAAATGGTCTGTCTCTAAAAGTGAGGGGGACGTATCCCCCCCGTCGCTACGCCCCTGCAAACAACAATGAGATAAAAAAAAACTTCAAGGTAATTTACCATTTAAAATGCTAATGGACACTGGTATAAATTACTTCTTGTATCGATTACTTTTACACAAAGGAACTCTGTATCGCTTCCCAGATGGCAGTAGTTTATACATTGAAAGTAAAACATGATTTGGATCATTTGCTATTACTTGTGCATTCCTAAAAACCAACTCATTCACTCATTTTCCTTCGGCTGAGTCCCTTATTTATCAGGGGTCGCCACAGCGGAATGAACCGCCAACTATTCCAGCATATGTTTTACGTAGCGGATGCCCTTTCAGCCACAACCCAGTACTGGAAAACACCCATACACCCATTCACACACACACTCATACAATACGGCCAATTTTGTTTACCCAATTAACCTACGGTGCATGTCTTTGGACTGTGGGGGAAACGGGAGCACCCGGAGGAAACCCACACAGAAATGCAAACTGGCGGAGCTGGGACTCGAACCAGTGACCTTCTTGCTGTGACCACCATGCCGCCCTAACCAACAACTCATCTGACTGAAATATTTCTGATCTTGGAGCTACTAAGAAGCTGGTTAATTATGAAGAGGTCAAAAATGTGGTGTTGGTGTGCCTCTAGAAAAGATGTGAACAGAGTTAACCTAAAAACAAAAAAAAGTGTTCTCAGGTACAGTTCATCGTACTAAATCATGAAAGTGAGCGACTACTGGAGACATATGAATTTGTCAAACTGTATTTATGTGTTTACTCACTTGCTTTTCTGACAGCTGTGACTGATGTGCTGCAAGTGTGCAGAAAGAATTTTACATCTCATTTCTGTGTGCAGAAATTGACTGCAGAGTTCATACACACAATGTGCCGTTCTAGGTCTCTAGGTTTCAATCTCTAGTGTACAAAACTGATCCTAAGCATCCATTTATGTTTGCTGTCTTCTGCATAGTCGTTCCCTATACATGATGCATTAACTGCTGTTTGATGACACATGACTCGGAACCAAAAAAATAAATAAACACTTTCTATATGATCCTACTGGGGGAAAATCAATCAGACAATTCAGACCAGGCAATTGAACCAAGAGTGACCAAGAGTTAATTCCAAAAACATACTAATTTATTTCCTTCTTTTAATAAAACACTTCTGCAAATAAGTAACTGGAATGACCATTATTCAATGTAACCTCTAATGCAGGGGTGCCCAAACTCGGTCCTGGAGGGCCGCTGTCCTGCATAGTTTAGCTCCAACTTCCTTCAACACACCTGCCTGGAAGTTTCTAGTATACTTAGTAAGAGCTTGATTAGCTTGTTCAGGTGTGTCTAATTGGGGTTGGAACTAAACTTTGCAGGACACCGGACCTCCAGGATAGAGTTTGGGCACCCATGCTCTAATGCAACAGCAAAATCGGACGGGGCATATTGACAAGCCCCTCCCCTAGTTTAAGTGCAGAGTGATATCATCAAAATCATTGATCCATTTTGGTGGTTTTTGAGCACATACAGTATCTTCTAATTTAAAAAAAAATGTGTCATAAATGTGCATTAAACATTGTTTATTTTTTTTTTATTCATTCATTCATTTTCTTTTCGGCTTAGTCCCTTTATTAATGAGGGGTCGCCACAGCGGAATGAACCGCCAACTTATCCAGCTTATCCAGGTTTTATGCAGCGGATGCACTTCCAGCCGCAACCCATCACTGGGAAACACCCATACACTCTTGAATTCACACACATACACTACGGCCAATTTAGCTTATTCAATTCACCTATAGCGCATGTCTTTGGACTGTGGGGGAAACCGGAGCACCCAGAGGAAACCCACGCGAACACGGGGAGAACATGCAAACTCCACACAGAAATGCCAACTGACCCAGCCGGGGCTCAAACCAGCGACCTTCTTGCTGTGAGGCGATCATGCTACCCACTGCGCCACCATGACGCCCTATTTTTAAATTATGTATTATTATTATATGAATTTATGTAATTTATTACTTTATTTATTTTCATCCTTTTAATCCTTTGTTTGATTCCTGGTGTTTCAATGTTTCAGAATAAGTTTGTAATTTTTTTTCTCTATATTTTGTTCTGAACAATATCCAATAAATATATTTTGGAAAAAAATTTTTTTATTGTTTTGGAGAACATTTTAACCTTAAAGATATACTCACAATAAACTTTAATTTAGATATCATGGGAATAATATCTATATATTATTCTTCCATGTGTCGAGTCAAGTCAACTTTACTTAGGTTCTTTTTACAATCCAGATTGCACCAAAGCAGCCTGACAGAAATCCAAAAGAAAAACAGTATTATCAATTATGAAAGAGACATCAATCATAAGACATTCAAATGATGTTGTAAAGCAGATTTAAAAAGACAATAGTGTCATTATATTGAGCTCAAGTCAGTTCAGTGTTGATTCAGTTCAAGTACGGGGTGCTACAGAATTGCAATGCTGTGTCACAGACAAGCATGTTAAAAATAAAACTTGCATTCACTCTCATTATGTCAATTACTGCCACTTTATTTAGCATGAACCACTTTTCTGATACTCCTGTGATGCATCTGCATCCTTTTTTTGAAGCCTGAAAGCCTCTGTCCCCATGGGGACTAATGGCATGGAAAAGAGCAACCAGCACAATCCTCCTTTTGTGTTCCCGGGAAGAAATGAAGTCATGGGGATTTGTACCAACACGAGTGCAAGTAAATGAAGACAGAACTTTCATTTTTAGCTAAAGTACTACTTAAAAGTCGCTCCCTCTGCCCCAAGACGCTACCTTCTATTCCAGCGCTTCTGTCCATCTTAGTCTCTCTCCAGCTGTTTTCTTTCTCTCTCTGCCTCACAGCCTTTTCTCCCTCTCCATCTCCATCTGCGTGGCCGTGTGAATGGAAATCATTTCAAGCATCACTACCCACGGCTAATGCTGAAATGTGTTCTCTAAGGTGTCCACAGTGCATATGAATACAGTCATGCCTAAGCCTAAGATACCACACAGTCTGATGCTCAAACAACCTCGAGGCGGATAATGAAATCCTCGCTGTTTAACGCACAACACAAGCTTCATCCTTCTCCTCTCCCTTCTTAGTAAGTCATAAGGTCTCTGGTCAGTTCAAAGACATCCAAAGCTGTATTATGGGCATTAAAAGGTCAGAGGTCAGCTCCGACAAAAGGCGAATGAAGGTCAGGTGGATGTCTAAGACTCTGACCTCCGTGTAATTGCCTTAGGGCCCTTTAAACCATGTCATTGTACGGCTTCCCATTTTCTGTGCTTCACTGGTCAGAAGTGCTGCTTACAGCGGTTTGATACTCATAAAACGTACACCAGGTTGAGCAACAGACCACCTCCTGAGAGAGTTGCCAATTCATGAAAACTTTCATTAAAATGGTCAAAATTACATCCCTTCAAAATGTAACATGGTCATTTTTTTTCTGTCAGGTAGAAAACATTAAAGTAACACATTTCAGTGTAATGACTCAAAGCAAAGCAAATAATGATTGACAACGTTTACATGGACATCAGTAATCATACTATTTGCCTGAAAAAGACAATAATATGATTAAGGTGTTGACATGTGCTGCTTTTTGAATGTTCCTTTCATTCATTCATTTTCCTTCGGCTTAGTCCCTTTATTCATCAGGGTTCGCCAAAGTGGAATGAACCGCCAACTCATCCAGCATATGTTTTACACAGTGGATGCCCTTCCAGCTGCAACCTAGTACTGGGAAACATCCATACACACTCATTCACACAAATACACTACGACCAATTTAGTTTATTCAATTCACTTATAGCGCATGTCTTTGGACTGTGGGGGAAACTGGAGTACCCGGAGGAAACCCACGCCAACACGGGGAGAACATGCAAACTCCACACAGAAATGCCAACTGATCCAGCCAGGACTCGAGCCAGCAACCTTCTTGCTGTGAGGCGACAGTTCTAACCACTGAGCCACCGTGTCACCCAATGTTCCTTTCATGTTCCCATTTTACATGTTATCCCAGCAGGCACATCCTATGACGTTAGATTTAGGTCGTGACGTCAGGTGACTTAAAGTCAATATCTGGCCAGCGTCTAAGGACAATGTTATTTTGACATCCAATAACGACGTCACATGAAATTGATATTTGGTTGATTTTAGGTTGTGTTGGAAAGTGACCAAAATCCAAAGTCGAGCCAACATCTTAAACCAACATCATACTGACGTCAAATACTGACATTCGTCAGGTATGGCAACCAAAATCCAACGTCTGATAGACGATATAGTGGTAACGTCCACACAACGTCAAGCTGTAACATTATTAGATGCTGATATTTGGTTGATTTTAGGTTGAATGTTGGACATTGACGTCGCCCTGACGTTGTGTTCTGATGTCAACCCGATTTTCATTTCCAAACAAAATGCAACGTCCCCACAACGTTGGGGTACAACGTCAATCTGATGTCATGTTGACGTCCTGTGCCTTCTGGGATAGTACATAGTTTGATTAGCATCATTACATCACCATTCGACGTTAGTTTCCTCCTTTTACGCAGCAATAGTTTGTGTTCGTCATGGCACCATATGTAATTTTGGCCGTTTCGTTTTTAATTTTGCAACAAGTTAAGTTAAGTTCTCATACTATGCGTGCAAACAGACAACAAATTCTCAAGCAACAAGCCACCTCTGCCATTTCATTCACTAACTTTTCATTTTTGCCCCTGTGACAAGTGTCTAACGTTTTTAATGAGTCAGTCAACAGAATTAGTATTTTAGTACATTATTCAATGACTTGGAGAGTCACTTTTCAGTCTATTTTGGCCCGTATGCAGAGGGGATTCATTTGGAGGCTAGATCATCAAATTAAAAATCCCAGATGAGCCATTAGGGTCAATGCTCTCCCAATCTCTTTCATTTGTCTTTTTTCAGTAAAAAAAATGTAAAATAAAATAAGAAGACTTTTCTCATGAGTGCAGATCACAAATCATATTAAGTAATCTAGTAGATCAACATACCAAAATAAGGGATAAAGTAGAGGACGATTGCGGTGCAAACAGCTTTTTAGCATTATGAACTGTCTCTTTACAATAAGAAATTACATTTAAAGTTGGCACGAAAGTCAGATCCAATCGGTTCCCCAAAGACAAAATCATGCACTGCCTACATTTTTTTCTTATTTAAGGAGTGTTTCAATCCGACATGCGTCACAATATGGCAAAAAAGGACAATCTGAACTTCAGTTTTTATGCCAACTTTAAATACATGTTCAGCAGTAATATCTAGAAAAAGTTAACACAGTATTGTATATATTTACATTTCAGTATTCTTACAGTACAAACTGAGCTGGTAACTTAAAAACGGGTTATATTCCTTTACTCTTCTAATAAATAAAATACAATATGCATGATTACATTAAAACATATTGAATATACCACATTTCAGCCAAAACATAATGGTTAGTCTTAAGGCAGGAAAACACAGAGCAAATTCTGATGGTTGGAAGATTGTTCACATATGTTCGTTAATGGCACCTATTGAATTCACAGTGGTATTTTCCCTGCTAAATGGGTACCATCAACCAACATTTTTCAAAATATCCTCTTTTGTGTTCAACAGAAGAAAAAAATAAGGTTTAAAACCCCATGACAGAGAATAAATGCTGAGGTCATTTAAACTATCCCTTTAATAATAACACTAATCATGAATATTTGCTATACAGGTCACCCCATGTGTGTGAATTATAAACACTAGTCCTCTGTAAACTATCATCTCCTAACCCTGTCATGCAAGACATTCACTGTTCAGCAAGTTCATCATCCTGATTGGTCAACTTCTGATAGATCGGCAGATTGGCTCATTTGACCACACACACCTCACCAATTTAAGCAAACAGCTCCCTAAATCATTTTGACATGTTTAAAATGAGAGCTCATAAGCCACTTGCCTTGGCTTGAAAATTCCTCTCACATGGTACGAGCCATGACCATACATGCTTCTCCCATTGGAATAATCACATACAGGCTTGTACAACACCAACAATCACATGATGGACGCCCACCTTTACAGAGCATCCATGGCAAATGTTTATAAAGTTGGTGATTTAAGTATTTACAAACCTTCTAACATTTTTTCATGACACATGCATAAAATAAAATGTAGGCCTAATGTTTGTCCAGTGTCTGGAGCTTTTCTCTCCAGAAGTTATGATCAATAACATGGTATTGTTTTAAATGTTTGCCCTCTGTCAATGTAGATGTCTGTTGTTTCAGTTTACATAGTTTTGTGTTGTTCTGCCACTTCCATTGTTTTTTTCTGACTGTGAAACATTAGCCCAGTGTTGCCACCTTGTGGATACGCTAATTAGCACTGGCATAATTAAAGGCGCTTGTGAAACCTGCTCATACTGTGTGCCCTTGGCCAGATAAAGATGATTGGCTGGCTCCTATCTGAATAGCTTTGCTGTAACCTTTAAGTTTGTGCAACTATTTACTGGCAGCTGTGTAAATAAAGACACATTATTATTATTATTTTTTCTTCTGAATTTCAAGCAGCAGAGTATGATGCTACCAATGGCAAAGTTCGATGTTTGATTCCTAAGCAAAGCAATAAATGATCATTAAACATTTTTACAAACAAAACAACAAAAGATTAATATTGTTTATTGTTTGGGGTCAATAATTACAGTAATACGTTTGTATAGTAAACAAGAGTGTTTAGTTAAATTAACAAGAGTGAAAGTAAAGAATTTCACATTGCCACAAAAAACTACTTGAACGCGGTTCTTTTTGAAATGAGCAATTCCTGCGTTAGGGATGTGACATTTGCAGTAAAAACTCAAAACATAAATTCACAGAGAAAGTACTGAAATATATTTTTATATTTTCCAAAACTACTAACCACAGAGTTATGGGATCCTAAAAATATCAATCCGTAAACGTTTTTTTATATTTTAAATGAGGAAAAAAAAAAAAAGTGTTATGGATGGGAAAGTTGCGAGCTTACAGTATACAACATACTTTGTAGAAATTCTGTGCATTAAACTGCAAAACCCAAAATAAATAATGATAATCAAAAGTATAAGAGTTCACTAGAGAACAACAATCATTGATTTTATTTTATTTTACATTTTTGCATTTATGAGGGAAAATCTTCATTATGGATGTGACACCTCTCCGTTATGGATGTGACAGATGTGAATTTGGCACTTGTGTGACTTTGATAAATCAAATAGAATTGTTTGAAAACACTGACAGAGACATTTTTAGGTATTTTTACAGTCCTGTAAAATGCAAGCCTATACAAAAAACTTAGAAAGGGTTTTGCTATTTTGGTGAAAGCTTAATTTTTTTCATGGCAAGGTTGACATTTGCATGGAATTGCTTAAATGTCTATTCATTGCACAAAAATGTGTTTGTTGTTTGTTTATATATATATATATATATATATAT
>CAIGQV010003909.1:7519253-7535403 GCA_903798115.1 Danio jaintianensis | reverse complement strand
ATATATATATATATTTGTTTTTTTTCAAAAATGACAAAAATAGAAAATAGAAAATATTTCTTGAGCACCAAATCAGCATAATGGGATGATTTCTTAAAATATATTTAAAACATGAAAAAGATCATTTGATATTATAATACTACATTGACCAAAAAAATGCAGATTTGGTCAAAAAGTTAAAAAAAATGCTTTCTTAATAAAACTGTAGTGCTTGAGCTCCAATTGGGAGGTTGGATTAATTGTAAGGGGCTGGCTTGGGTGGCATCAACACACCATTATTCCAACCAAACGATGTTAAAAAAGATAAATCCAGCATTAATTGTGTCTTCACCCTGACACTGCACGAGAATTTCAGATAAGAAGCCCAAGGGGAATCGCAATGTCACTGCATTTCATCATTACAAGATACAAATGTGATCACAGTGCATAAAACTTCTGACTGATCTTAAAGCTCCTCAATTATCTTGCATTTATATGACAAAGCATTCAGACCTAATCTCCTAATACAATTCAGGATGACTGCATCATGTCTAACTAGCTGGGTTTCTTTCATCTGAAACTTTAGACTGAAACATGCACGCTTACTCATGAGATCACCCCAGTCCTCTTCCCAACACACAGATACAGACACACGCATTCTATCCATATCAATGGTGTCAGCTGAACCCAGATGCCAACTGAGCTCCAGTCTCACTGATCTATTCATTAAACCAACAGCAGCACATCACTGACTCATTCAAGGCTTTTAACAGATACATTCTGGGAAACATTAACGTAATAAAGTCATCAGTGTGGAAAAGCCCCCCATAAAAAATAAATAAATAAAAAAAAATAAAAACGCTGATTTCTTTTTCGGCTATTAACAGTGAAATAAAGCAAAAATGTCACAATGATTGGCTGATCATGCAGTTAGAAAGAAAATACCTGTCTAGGATGTTGATAACTGCTGCAAAAAATCTAACTAAGCTGTGAAAAATGACAGGCTAATTACAAAGTAGCAAAGTAGACAACTCACAGGCTTGGATGTGGTAACTTTTGGTCATGTCTAAATAAAAATGACACTGAAACCCCTTAAAAGCTGCAATAAGCTATAAGTGAACTGGTTTCTAGCAAAAAATAATATGGCTCCTGGTGCACCTTTCTACACACCTGCAGTGTTGACAGAGGACATACATACATATAACATACGTATATACACACACACACATACATCAACACACACATACACATTGCAACTACTAAATTCACAAACATGTAGAGACCAATATACATTAGCTCACTACTACAAGCCACTGGCATAAATAAAGCATTACAGATGCAGATTTAGTGCCATGAGAAAATGGAAACAAATGGGTTAAACGATGTGGCTGATGGAAGTGAATGAAAAGGGAAAGTTTAATCCATCAAATAACCTAGTAAACCTCTCAAAAATGCTCTAAATTAACATCACGTTCAGTCGCATTTGACTTCATTAGGCTATGCCAGACATGACTTGAATGAATAAAAAAACTTCACAGAGAAATGAATCGATCATGTGTATCCCCAGGATGGATTCAATGAAATACAGATCTAGATCTAAAGAGGAAAGGAGTGATAAATAAATAAATAAATAAATAAATAAATAAATAAAAGGAACGTGGTCTCGGTTGGATCTCTTCAAATGCTTCTGTATTTGCTTAATGTACAACAGAGATCTTTCATCCAGTCTCTTTCAAACGGACTTTGATGAGATTAAAAGAAAGAAACGTCAACTGAGGCACACTTAGACACGCTCTAAAACCATAAAATCATATTAGCAATTCGTTAAATCGTCATAATATTGCTTACTCACGCAGTTTATTTCAGTTATTTCCTCTCCTCATGTTCCCGCAGACCGCCGTTCACAGCAACAGTTACGCGAGCGTTTTTCACTCACGCGCCGCGCGGGAATCATTCATTCCTCCTGTCAGGAATTTACCGGACGGTCTCCGTTTCACTCAAACGTTAACCCACCATGTCGGATTAAAATCCAAGCTGAGTCTCCCCGGACAGACCCACGCAACGAATCCCATCAGTTTCAGTAGGTATGTGTCTTTTTCTCTGACGAGGACGGACCGGTAATTTTACTTCTTGCTGATTCTCCTTAAACGCTTATGAGCAGTTCGGATCCAGGACGGTGTTGGTTAGTCCTCAAGTAACGATAGAAAGTAGCATGACAGCTCGAGTTAAAGTACAGCCCACCTCACACAACCCTCATTCAACCTTCTCTGCCTCCTTACTTCCTTCTCTCTCTCTCTCTCTCTCTCTCTCTCTCTCTCTCTCTCTCTCTCTCATGAGGCAATAATCTCATTTGCCTGGTCAGAAAAGGTAAGGACAGGTAAATCTTCATGTGAACTCTGCAGTGTCCGAGAGGTTCATATAATGTCATACTGTATGATATCATTAACATGTCCTGTTAATAACAATATAATAACAAGTTATTATATACTTCATGACTTTTAATATTATTTGCTTGACCTCCAACCTTTAAAATGCTTGAAATTAACATTTATTTTATTTTAAACCATGGTAGTCTGTTGCTATAAATTATCTATAAATAAAAATAATAATAATCATTATCATCATAATCACAACAATGTATTATAAAAATAATACAAACACTTTCATGATTACAATTAGGCAATAATACTTGGTCTCATTTAATTTATT
The DNA here is from genome assembly GCA_903798115.1 of Danio jaintianensis. Taxonomy (NCBI): domain Eukaryota; kingdom Metazoa; phylum Chordata; class Actinopteri; order Cypriniformes; family Danionidae; genus Danio; species Danio jaintianensis. The sequence goes on along the minus strand of CAIGQV010003909.1, from coordinate 7,532,715 downwards.
CTATTAAATAAAAAAATAAAAAAATAAATGTGCTCTTATTTTAAACGTAAAACATTTATGCATCATGTTAATATGTTAAATAAATAAATAAATACATAAATAAATAAATAAATAATCATGCATACTCCCTCAAACTTCTGGATTTATTTCATTTTTTTCAGCCCAAAATTGGGTAAATATAACAAAACCAACTGCTGGGTTATTATTTTTAAATAACCACACTTCTTATTAGATTGATCCATGTTTTACATAGATGTGGGTTGAAACAACCCAGCATTTTATACCGTAACAATGACAATTTTGAAATAATGTAATGCGTTTTAATTATCATTCCAAAAATAACAGAGTGCAAAAAAAAAAAATGTAATCCCTAAAAATACACTGCAATTTTTCTATTTCTTTTGTTTTGGTTGGGGGCCAAATATGTCCAAGATACGTTTTTGTGAGACTCCCCTATTCAGCCAAATAACGGGTACACAGGGACTTTCATGCATACAGAATAAGAACAAGCGCATGCTGTGAACGTGCTGAGTTGAGAGTTAAATGCTTCTCATAAACATGACGCACCCTCAGGTTGTGACACTGCATCCGAACAGTCTGAAAGAGTTTTGTGTTCCACCTCTTTAGAAATTAATGTGGTTGGTGACAGAGAGAAACAGAGAGATGCACAAACACTGGCTGGCGGTGCTCTTCTCTAGTAACGTAACCAGTTAACATCTTAAACGCAGCTCAGTGTAAGCGGAGAGGCTGTGGTCCAGTGCTCACATAACAAAAGCCCTTGTAACGTCACACCAATATAGCCCACCACTGCAGAAAGGTACTTACACAGAGCATCCAGGTGTTAAATATTGTTAAATATAGCTATTTGCATTTGATAAACAAATCTATAATTTAAATGACCATTTAAATAAACACGTGTTAGAATTGAATTGTATTGAACCCCTGTTATTTGTGGAAAATAAACCAGGTGTATTAAAGGGATAGTTCATCCAAAAATGAAAATTCACTCACAATGTACTCACTCTCAAGTGGTTCCTTACATTTATGAGTTTCCTTTTTCTGTTGAACAAAAAAGAAGATATTTTGAACAATGTTAGATACGTGTAACCATTGACTTACATAGTAAGAAAAACTAATTCTATTGAAGTCAATGGTTACAAGTTTCCAACATTTAAAAAAAAATATTTTGTGCAATAATCTCGAACACGTTTGTGAGAGGTGAAAGATGAGTAAACCATGACAGAATTGTCAGTTTGGGCTGAAATTTGAATGTTTGGTTAGTTAATTAAACAGTAAAATATAGTAATATTAGTTTTATAAATGCATTTTTTTATGATAAATAGATAAAACAGTTTTTTCTGTTCTTAATAAATAAATAAATAAATAAATATTTATGATGCCACAAAAAAAGCAGAAACTTTGATTTCCTCATATAAGCTTTCAGTTAACAAATCTAAAAAGAACCATATGTTTCTTAGTGTGAAAAACATATCAATGGTTATTAGGACATTTTTCATGGTAATGATTATGCATATGGCAATGTTAATGAGTTTAGTCTTGGCGGCATAGATAGCTACGCTGCTGCTGCTTGATTATTATGGCAGAGCAAGTACCAAGACTTCCTACTGTCAGTATATTCACAGACATGCAGTCTAAGAATATAACACACTGCTGCTGCAAGCATAATAATATATGTAGCAGATCTACAGGTGGAGCTGGAGTGGAGGAGGGTCTCCGAAAAAACATGCAGCACATTGCTAGCATAAGACAACACTGAGGGATTTAAAATGCTGAGGAGCAAGCTCATTGGAGCAACCAATCCCCTGTGCCATGTAGTTAATGACGTAGGAGCAGATTAGGTGTGATAGAACTTCATATATCTTTGGATGTTAAAGGCAGTGTTGGGTGTAATTAGTTACAATGTAACTAGTTAATGTAATTAAATTACCCCAGAAAAAGTAAGTAAGGAGTTACTTTTTTATTTTCAGGTCATTTAATTACAGTTACTTATAATGTTCATTTTCATTCATTTAAATGGGTTGCAGCTGGAAGGGCATCCGCTGTGTAAAGCATATGCTGGATAAGTTGGCGGTTCATTTGGTTGACCCCTGATGAATAAAGGGACTAAGCCAAAGGAAATAATTGAAAATGTAATTTAAATACAATTTTAATGATGTAATTAGTAATTAATTACTTTTTTGAAGTAACTTACCCAACACTGGTTGAAGGTTCTTCATAGAACTATGCCAACAAAAAAATAAGAGTGTAGTCATGAATTCTGCTTTGTGTTTCAAAAAGAAAACAATAGCTGAGTCAAAATGTTTTTAGGAGAGCTTGAACTTGAAATATTCCTTTATCATCAGCTGTTTCTGTGTAGTTTCTGTAGGAATGGAACAGAGTGCATTACACATGGGTCAAATGAAGATGATTTTTGTTTTATTTGAAACCATACCTTTACAGTAGAAATGCCCAGTAACTGCGTGTGGCTTACTGTTACCATAAGACTCTTAACCAACATCTATGATTCACAGTGCACATCCACCGCACCTTGCACACAGTAGATCAGCCGGCAGCCCCAGGAGATCCATGTGGCAATCACAAAATGAACTGAGCACAGGCCTGAAAATAGAAAGTGTGCGTGTGAGCAAGGGAAGAGATAGAGTATGCGTGCGCGTGTGCATGTGATAGAAACCACTTCAAGGTCAACATAGTCATTTGTAGTCATGGCAGACCAATTAGATGGGTTTGATGTGGACGTTGGAGCTGTTCTTGGGTCTCAAACAGAGACTCTATTGCAAATAGAGTGGTTTTGTATTAACCTTTTTTCCACATCTGACTACTGTGTTTGAAATGCTCTTCCGGTTTAGGGAACTTCCATTCAAAAGAACTGAAACAAGTCATTTTAAATAAGAATGTTGTGCTACAAATAATACATACAGTTGAAGGCTAAATTGTTAGCCCTCATGTGAAATGTGTTATGTTTAACAGAGTAGGGACATTTTCAGAGTATTTCCTACAATATTTTTTTCTTGTGGAGAAAGTCTACTTTTGTTATTTGTCTGAATTAAAAGCAGTTTTTAAATTAGTTAAAATAATTTTAAGATGAGTATTATTAGTTCCTTTAATAATATTTTTTTTTTCAATTGGCTACAGAACAAACCACTTTGTACCATAACTTGCCTAATTATTCATGTTTATTTATAAAGCGCTTTTACAAGGTAGGTTGCGCCAAAGCAGCTTAACATAGAAGTTCTAGTAAATTGAAACTGTGTCAGTCCAGTTTTCAGAGTTGAAGTTCAGTTTAGTTCAGTTGAGTGTGGTTTAATTTTCACTGCTGAAAGTCCAAACACTGAAGAGCAAATCCATCGATGCGCAGGTCCACAAGTCCCAAATCAAGCAAGCCAGTGGCGAAGAACAAAACTTCACCAATTGACGAAAGTGAAGGAAAAAACTTCGAGAGAAACCAGGCTCAGTTGGGCCTGACCATTTCTCCTCTGGCCAAACTATTTGTGCAGTCTAGGCGCCGGAGGCTGGAGAACGCTGGATGTCCATCATGGAGAAGCTGCAGGTGTGAGTAGGTCACCGGCAGGTGTTCAGGCTGGCCCACAGGATCAATGCGAAGACTCGTCTGTCACTGGGGTCTTTCAGGAATTAGTCTCATGCTCTCCACTCCTCCATGACCACCACAGCATCTGCTCAGGATACGGCCTGGTCCAGGATTATGGATACCTCTAGATAATTGGATAATTAATCTAAGTTGCCTAATTAACCCAATTAACTTAAGCCTTTAAACTGCACTTTAAGCTGAATACTAGTATCTTGCAAAATATCTGGTAAAATACTACGCACTGTCATCATGACAAAGACAAGTTGTTAGTAGAAAAAAAGTTGGAAAAATCTTATAATTTTGCCTTTAACGGTTTCAAGGAAAGGTCTGGAGCACTCAACCACCATACAAGGTGCGTGGACAAAATGCAAATATATTAAAAATAGGAAACTCTAGCAACACTTGTAATAAAAGGAGAACATGTAGTGAAATAAAATTATTCAGCTTAAAAGCCTTCCTTATAGCACAAAAACACATCACATACGAACATTTCCAAAGGCTTTAAATATACATCTCCATCTTAGAGCATCTAATTACAGATTAGAATCAGCTGATAAACCAGATTTAAATCGTCACCCCAATTAATCAGCAGGAATTAACTACACAGGTGGCAATCAATCAATTGACATGAATCCACATTTTATCCATTATGAAAATATAGTTTGGCATTTTAACGCATTACAATACAATATCTGTGGCTCGTGGCTGGAAGGGCATCCGCTGCGTAAAAACATATGCCAGAGAAGTTGGTGGTTCATTGCGCTGTGGCAACCCCTGATAAAATCTGGGACAAAGCTGAAAGAAAATGAATGAATGAATGAATGCATATCCGTGACCAAAGCGTTTTTAAGTTCACTGTGTTTTGTTCCTCTGAATAATTTTCTCTACACAGTATTCTCTATACAGTGATATTTAATGTGATATTGATATTGTGATCTGTGATATTGCTTAGGACAGACTTATTATGAGTTTTTTGGGAATACTTCATCCAAAAATCTAAATTACCCCATAATTTACTCATCCTCAAGCCATCTTCGGTGTACAAGACTTTTTTCTGTCAGACGAACACAGTCGGGGTATTTTTACATTTTATCCATGTTTACATTTATCCATTATCCATGTTGTATAACAGTGTTTAATAGTGGCTTTTATTTTGAACCTTTTAAACCATCATCAAACTAGCCCTACAGGGGGTTAACGCATATCTTATTAAGTGGATTGGTTAAATATGTTTATTACAAAAATACATTGATCCACTTAATAAGACATATGTTAACCCTTTGTTGGCATATGTGTTCATTTAATGATGGACTGATGCGCTTTCAGAAGCTTCAAAATAAAAGGCACTATCCAACACCATTATCCGCTTGTTAAGTCGTGACGTATGGAATACTGTTTCCGGGTCCAAGCCGTTACTCATTTGAATTGAGAAAATATTTGTTTATGACCACTTCTTAGTCATATCACACATTAAAGTGAATTTTATATAAAATCATGATGTGATGTGACATACAGTCTGGACTTGCTGCATCACAGACACCAATATTTAAACAATTTCTAAAAAATTAATCACTTTCTGGCCATCGGATATTAGGCATGGATATATATATTGCGATCGTGATTATTCGTGAAAAGTATTACATCGTTTTGTAAATGTTTATCATTACCATTTGTTGAGTCTCCCCATACAGTTTGATAGAGTGCTTAGACCCTGAAGCCTCACAAGCGGATACATCATGAAACAGCCAGGATAACGTTTTAAACTACTCCGACTGTGTTTATCTGACATAAAAAAAATGAATAACTTGAAGGTAAATAAATTATGGGATAATTTAAATTTTTGGGTGAACTATTCCTTTAAACGGATGCACCAAGAAGAGAATAATGACATCTCATTGTACCAAGTTTTTAATACACTTCACTGATCGTTTACAGTTTAACAGAAATGACTACAATAACTAACACAATGCATCATGGGATGTAGGAAAAAGTTGGATACCCGCTGTAACCAAACTAAATCAGTCAGCATTATCAGACATTGCACCGCAGCTTTAATAAAATCCCACATCAGCACCTACACTGAAAGAAAAAAAGATTCATTGGATTTACTCAATTTTTTTAAGGTAACTGGTTGCAAACCATTTATATGAGCTGATTTTAAACAAACAAATTAAGTTGAACATTACTCAATTTATTTAGTTTGTTTAAATTCAGGCCATTTAAATTGTTTACGACCAATATACCCTAAAACAATTTAGTTAACCCAACGAATCATTTTTTTTCAGTGTACAGAGTCAGACCCTCTCTAAAAAAAAAAAAAAAAAAAGGCAGGGGAATGGATGCAGGAAATAGATCAAAACAAGCTCCGATAAACTACACATGTCTTGAAGTCATCCTAAACAACATAAAAATAAAAAAAATCTCGCTCGAAGTAAAAAGAGGCGTTCAGCTGAAACATTGCACCACCCTCAGTCAAATTATTCGGGAAATGTAAGCCGAAGCAAAGTGATGCCCTGCTCTCAAAAATAAACCCCCCGCGCACGCAGAAAAACACACTGCAGCTGCTCACTCATGCCTCAGCAAGCTCAGGATCTAATATTCTCGATATAGAAGCAGAACAAAATCTGTGCTAGCGTGCAGTACGTCTACAGATTTTTAAAACCCTGATGCTAGCAGTGGAGACATCCGGGACACCAGACATCAATCCCAGTGAAAACATCATGTTTGCAGGTGCAGTGACTCGGAGATCACCTGATATTTTAAAAACACATTCTCAAACAGTGAAGTACACCAGAGTATATCACAGTGTCACTGCTGTGGGTGTAAAAAAAAATTAATATCTGAAAGAGAACCACTGCAAACAGTGGCAGATGCTGATATTAATAAATTACTCTGCCACACTGCAAAAAAATGGGTTTTAGTCTCATTTCTAGTCCAAATATCTTCAAATTCTAAAATCAAGAAGCATTTTCTAGATAAACAAAAAAATATTGTCTTGTTTTCAGAAATAATGTCAAAATGAAGTGAGTTTTTCATTACAACAAGCAAAATAATCTTATTTCAAACTAAGTGAGAAGATTATTTTGCTTACACCATTAAAAGATTATTTTCCTTTTTTTTAAGGAAAAAGTCACTTAATTTTGACTCATTATTTCTAAAAACAAGACAATATGTTTTGCTTGTCTACAAAATGCTTCTTTATTCAAGAATTTGTAGATATCTGGACTAGAAAAAAGACAAATAGAAAAGTATTTTTTGCAGTGCATACTTGAGAAATTATTACTTTTACTCAGCAAAAATGAATATGATCAGAAATGCTGTTTTTATACATTATATAGCATTTGTCTGTTATAAAAATGCTTGGGGTATGTAAGTTTTATTTATTTATTTTAAATATATGTGTCTGTTTAAAAAGATTGAGAGATTTGTTTTTTTTTTACAAAAATTACAGTATTTATAACATTACAAAAGATTTTTATTCTTTTCAATTTTATTCATCAGAAAATCATGAAAAACACAGAACGAACACCTGTTTTCAAAATTGATTACTTAAGAGATTATTTCTGATACTAAATTACCTTTTAAAATATATTTAAAAAAAATAGAGAAACAATTATATGAAAAATAAGCAGAACAACTGCCATTATCTATTATAATAAGAAATTATTTATATAATTATAAACACAAAACAATTGATTAATTCTATATGTTCCATATCCTATTCTATACTTTATATATATAACTTGAAAAGCCCTGAAGCTGCATGCATATTTATAAACTAACACAAACTTTGTGTTCATTATTAAAATACATTAAAGACATAAAATTATCCGTCATCTGTCTTTCGGATGAGATGTTAAACTGAGGTCCTGACTCTTTGTGGTCATTAAAAATCCCATGTCACTTCTCGTAAAAAGTAGGGGTGTCCTGGCCAAATTCCCTCCATCGGCCCTTACCCGTCATGGCCTCCAAATCATCCCCATCCACCGAATTGGCTCTATCACTGTCTCTCCACTCCACCAATACCTGGTGTGTGGTGACCACACTGGCGCAGTTGTCCTGGCTGCCGTCACATCATCCAAGCGGATGCTGCACATTGGTGGTGGTGTGGAGAGACCCCCCCCTCATGATGTGATGTGACATACAGTCTGGACCCCCCCGCTTAAATGCGCTATATAAATACACATTACACATAAAATTATTAAGAAATTTACCTTAGTAAATGTACCTTAAATTTGAAATCAAACACATTCACAGTACACTGCAAAACATGCTTTTCTTAGATTTTTTGTCTTGTTTCTAGTCCAAATATCTAAAAATTCTTAAATCAATAAGTATTTTCTAGACAGGTAAAAATTATTGTCTTGTTTTAAGACATAATGTGCCAAAATTTAGTGAGTTTTTCTTAAAAAAAAAAGAAAAAGAAAAAAAAACAATCTGCCAATGGGGTAAGCAAAATAATCATGTTAAAATGAAAAACAAGATCATTTTGCTTAACCCATTGGCAGATTATTTAGCTTGTTTTAAGGGAAAAACTCACTTAATTTTGGCACATTATTTCTGTAAACAAGACAATATTTTTTTCTTGTCTAGAAAAATCTTCTTGATTTAAGAATTTTTAGATATTTGGACTAGAAACAAGACAAAAACAATCAAGTAAGGAAAGCATTTTTGCAGTGTACCTTCGCATCAGAGCCATAAGACAATATCATCATGCGCTGTAGTACTTCTTCGCACTTTATCTGTCTTCTGTTAGCACTCATCAACATTACTGATGATGCTGTTAGTGAGAGTTCTTGCTCTGTGCTTTGCATTGGCTGAGCCAAGTTTAATCATGCTGCTACATCCCCCTAGGGGGCAGATTTAGATATACAACTGGGTTAGAATAGAGAGAGAAAACGGCATAATTCTTCTTTCTTAGGCCGCGAGGCATCATGTAAGAGGTCAGAACAGAGCGCAGGAGTCTTCTGGGCATGAATGAGTAACTCAATAGGAGCACATTCTGTGTCTGTGTGTGTTATAGTGTGAATAAAAGTCAGGTATCAGGCCAAGCTGTTCATCTTGGTCATTCATGTGTGCAATATGACACAGCCATAAGCACACAATGTAACTACTGCAAGGAGGTCTACAGCTGGAGAATATGTATACATATATATATATATATCTATTAGCATTCACATCCATCTTAATAGTATTTGCTAGGCTGGTGCAAGATAGCCTGGCAGTGAAATCAAACATTTTTGGATTCAGTAGGGCTTTTTAAAAAAATTTTCTTAAGAGAATTTGTTTATAATCATGAAGGCGGGATCTATAAGGGAAAAATAGTAGAATAAATAAATAAATAAAAACATATTTTTACTTCAACTTTACTTGATATTTTCACTTGTAGTTGCACATGAGTAATAATTATAAATGTTATATTTATTTATTCATTTTCCTTCGACTTAGTCTCTATTTTAGAGGTCGCCACAGCGGAATGAACCGCCAACTATTCCAGCATATGTTTTACGCAGCGGATGCCCTTCCAGCTGCAACCCAGTAATGGGAAACACCCATACACACACACACACTCATACACTACGGACAATTTTAGTTTATTCAATTCACCTATTCTGCATGTCTTTGGACTGTGGGGGGAAACCGGAGCACCTGGAGGAAACCCACGCCAACACGTGGAGAACATGCAAACTCCACACAGAAATGCCTAATCATCACACCCTTGTGAAAAAAAATCTATACCTTTACCCCCATTACACCCTGCTTTCAAAATACCTTTGGGATAAAGTTGTAGAAAGGCACAGGTTAGGAGAAGACTACAAAAACATTTCAAAGGCTGGAAAAGTTATTTGGAATGTGATTGTTGCAACATAGGCTTATTCTGAAAACGTAGCCCTATATACATTTCTGGAGATCGCAAATTATGCAGCCAGAGGTACATATGGCTGCATTTTGTCTTTAAAACCAACGCTATGGGCGCCGTTCCTTTTCGCTCTAGCAACTGACCGCTTACCTCCGTATGGATGGATTTTCCGCTGTTACCAGTTTGTCCAGTGGCTCTTAGTCCAGTGGTTTCTTTTTCTGGATTGCTTGTAAAAAAACACTGTCAGTTTGGTTTAGGGAATTGGGTGGTCACTGGTCGGCGCTTTTTTAAACACTATCGTTGGCTTTAGGGAAGGGGGTGTGTGGGGTGTTCGGTCAGTTGGTCAGTCAGTTAGTCGACAGCGGCCTCTGGCGGATTTACGTGAGAACAGCAGGCGCAAATGGAACTTTTGAGATCTCAAAAAGCGTACACAGCGGCCTCTGGTGGATTTGCGAATACAAAAACTGCAAAAAAACGTACCTCCTCAGACGTATTTGTCACTCTCCAGAAATGTATATAGGGGTACATAATCAGAATGAGCCTAGGTTGGATTTGATTTCAGCCTGTATGACAAATAAAGAAATTATTTCAAAGGGGTATGATCATTTTCTGTAGGTACTTTATTTGCCTTAATTGGCCTTTCTGTGGGTTATGGATCATTGTCCGGCAAGAAAATCCAATCCTCAGACTTGTGGAACAATTTGACATATATATTAATACTATTATTTTTTGCATCTTTTTCCATGGTGACAGGTGACTTGTGATTTCGGGATTCTGTTGACAATGTCTTTTGTGTTCAGGGTTAACATACTCTGAGTTGACTGAGCTTACAGACAGAAGCGGTTTCGAACCAACATACTGTACTTTTCCTCGGCAGGTTTAGGGTTAATCAGGGTTAATGTAAAGGTAAGTTAAACTTGCTTTCTGGAATACATCCCTGCAGGCAAGCTTTTCCCAATCTTTCTGTTCTGGCAAGCCTGTGTCAAGTATAGCATCAGTTTCCAATCATTAGCTAACAGTGTCAGCATTGTGGTCTTCCACTGCTGCAGCTCCTTTGCTTCAAGATTGTGTATTCAGGAGTCTGCAGACCTTGGTTGCAATGCGTTTATTGAGTTATTTTGCTTTTCTATCAGTCCTTCTCCTCTGACCTCTGTCATTTTCAGCAACAGATCTGGTCACTCACACACAGGCTTTTTTATGTTTTTCTGACCATTCTCTGTGAAACCTAGAAACCTCAGGATATCAGCCTTTTCTAAAATTCTCACACCAGCCAGTTTGGCCCTAACAACCATACCACATCCAAAGTCACTTCTTTATTCCCCATTTAGATGCTCAGTTTGAACTTCAGCAGATCATCTTGACCACATATACATGCCTAAATGCACTAAGTTTGATGGCATGTGGTGATTAGATATTTGAATTAACAAGCATTAATGAGTGTAAATCACTGAACTCAATTCAAGTTTATTTGCATAGCGCTTTTCACAATAATTATTGATCCAAAGCAGCTTTACAAAAGGTGTCATTATTGCATTATCAATCAAATCAAATCAATCAAATTCGGAAAACTTAAGGTTATTAGTTAGCATAACTTCATTAGTTATCTAATAACTTTAACTAATTAACTAATAACTAATGGCTTTTAACAGTTAAAGTTATTATATATAAACATAGTTAACCTGCAGTTATACAGTATATAGGTGATGTCTATGTGTTCATGTTCAATGAAGTGTAGGGGAGCGCGGGGTACAAAGTAACACGGGGTAAAATGTAACAGAGAGTTTTAAGGTATTAACCATGGCATTCTTCCGAGGTTTTCACCACAGTGTCGACAGACGTCCTCCTGCCAATTACTGAAAAAAGTTTGGCGAAATTTGGATGAGAAACACAGGAGAAACCATTTTTGCAGCATAACAGTATTTTTTATTACAGTCGATATTTTTTTATTAAAAACAAATCTGTGAAAGTATGCACGTCAAATCTTATATTGTTGTGACAACCGTCTTCTAGGCTAAAAGATGGAACCATTTTGAAAGAAGTAAAAAACACACAGTGACTGCTAGCCAGTCTTGAGGAAAACACGACACAGCGGGGTTAGTTGTAACGATGTTACAAATAAGCCACACACTGTTGGACACCAATTAAACTAACACAATATTTTTTTAATTTTGAGTGTAATGTTAAGAACTTTTTAAATAGAAAATATTTTTTAATAGAAAAAAAGTATTTTATTGCTAATAATGCAAATAAATGAATTGTATAATAATGGATAAAAAAAAATGCAAATAAATTCAAATGTGTTTATCCAATAAATAAATAAACATACTGTGTAGAATAAAAAAAATAGATACTGAGGAAATATAACTACTATTTAAAGTAAACTGAATTTAAATTAATTGTGTAAAATCTGCCTTTTTAAGCATGTGTTACAACTAACCCTCTGTCTGTTACAACTTGCCCCACAGGTGGGGTAAGTAGTAACATTTTTACTCCTGGCACTTTTGGCAATACTGCACAGAAACCATAGGTCTGGCGATCATACAACCAGTGCTCATTTGTAGGAGAGGCTTGTGTGTTGTTGGTGAAAAAATCTGGTTTGTCTAACCCCATTACTTTGTTCATTATTTGGCCAAAACCAAAAAGTGTTACTTTGTGCCCCGCTCTCCTATTTATGTTTCCTCTTTGTATGTGTTTCCTCTTTGGTAGGCTCCACATAGTACAAGTTCAACTCTGCCAGCAGTCGCTGTTTTTCCACGTTACCTCAGATTGTCAGCTATAATTGAAAATAAATGACTTCTGGTTGCTTTGTTTCTCTGAAATGCTATCAGTGTAGAAGAAAGCTGCCTATGTAGACAATAAGTTTTGGAACCGAGCTACTGACAGAAAAAAAATACAACTATAAACATGACAGTGGGCATTTCTTACTGTCATCAATAAAGCAACTGTACTGTCATGTGGATAGCAATGCAGGGAGTATAAATTAATCATTGTGAAATATAAATCTGCGTGCCTGCTCGGAATTGTTGTATCAGCACAGCTCCACTGCAAACCTCACGCTCGCTGGATGAATTCTCTAATGAGCGCATTCAGAAGCGATTTGTTAAACAAGCTAATTCACATTCAGCAATCAACTACGGAATATCTTTCACCATTTATTTCAAAATCTTCCTTGTGTTGTCCATGACCTCTGCTACAGTAGATCCCTCAGAGGTTGCTGTTGAAGAAGAATTCGTATTAATCCAACATGTACTGTAGCTTCGGGAAGCCATAAAGCAAAACAGAGTCATTATCTAGTTCAGTAGCGCTCCGGAGAGAAGCAGCTCAGAGTGTGTACTAATAATTAGCGAGAATGAAGCATTTACAAACAAATTCTCATTAATAGTGAGCATGACAGACATCTCCTTCAAGCCCTGTGGAGTTTTTGAGGAGCGCAGATGCTCTGTCCCGTCATGGCTGTCATTGAGCATCACATTACTGTTCGTAAACGGCACATCTGTGGAGGCGCGGAAATGAGCACACGTGTTTTTTGTCTCAACTTTGCCAGCCTATGAAATTAGCCAGGGGTCATTGGGGAAAATCTGCACTGCTCAGCCGCTCTGCAAGGTGTTTCTTTTCTGAAATGAAAAGAAATCGTCTTGGGTGAAGATGCGAGTGGTTTAGACCTGTGATTGATTACGTTTGCATAAGATGGGAAGGTGAGTTTACAGAGAGGAAAAGCATTGAATATATTTAATGAAACTAGATGTAGCTAAGACTATTTGAGACAGACAGGCGCAACATATTAAATATGATCTGAAACACTCCACGACTTTTGGTACTAGAGCCAATTAATGTCTTACTTTTTCAGTGGCCCTGTTTTTTTCTGTTAATTGTTTTCATATACAATTAGACAGACAGACAGACAGACAGACAGACAGACAGACAGACAGACAGACAGACGGATAGATGGATAGATAGATAGATAGATAGATAGATAGATAGATAGATAGATAGAT